>CACRXP010001207.1:99977-111221 GCA_902702965.1 Spirometra erinaceieuropaei | reverse complement strand
GAGGACTTTAATTGGAAGAAAAATCCTCTTAAGTTGTATGTTTCAGTGCTAAAACGCAGAGTAATAATGAACGCTGTAGAAAGGATTTTTCGCGTTCTTGTTGTGACAAAGATTAGAAGTAGGTATTAACACTGCATTTAACTAGTGTGCATGGCTTTAGGCTTGCGCCTACTTTAAAAATGTCTGCCGAATCATCTCTTACATGTCTAAAACTGGCAGGGCACGGGAATAAGTGCCTCTCCCGTACTGCCGGTGGCTTTGCGCTAAATTCCAGGGGTTGAGGTTGGTGTTGGGGCTAGTGTTAAGGTTAGGGCAAAGGTCAAGAGAGTTGAGGTTCAAGTCAGGAAGGGTAATGCTAGTGTTAGAGTTAGAGTCAGGACGCATGGATAGGCATCCCTTCTGTAAGTTAGTGCAAAGTCCCCTGCAATATGGAGAAGAGTGCTTATTCCTGTGTCCAACGCTAAAACTCGGCGATAGTGGTTCGAAAGCCAGTGGAATGTATCGGTGCCTTTCTCCAATAATTTCAAATCTCCTTCTGCTTTCAGTCATACGATTGATAACCCTAACCTCGTCACGAAGCACAGATGAATTTTCGTGTTGAACTCGAAGGCATCTTTTCTGCCGGCGGTTTTCCGTTTTGCGTGTCCAGTGACTCGAAACTGTACCTCCTTTGATGGATATACTGCTGCCTATTTGCTTTCTGCCATTCGTGCCTACCGGCACTTTCTGTTCCAAGTTAGTTTCGATAAGCAGAAACCAAGGAGTCAGCGTTACTTTGAAGTCCATAATAAGTTTTCGTTTGTAAAGTTACACAAGTGACTACTGTCTATGGAATTCAGTTAGGACAGAAAACGCCCATAGGCTTCCAGCCGTAGTTTGCTGCTCAGTTCAACACCGCAATTTCTACTGCCGCATTGGATACACTTGGATTACAGACGTAGGACATACAATGTCCCATCTTATGATTGTCAGTGAGGTGTATTTGGTAGTTGACAGTAATGATGGTTAGCCCTCTCACACGAATTTATGAGAGATAGCCAAAAACTTTCGAATATTAAGGGCCTCATTTATTGGACGTAGTCTGTGACTGGAGCACATTGATGTTTATTCGAGATAGCGCATTTAGAGTTAAAATGGTTGAATATCTTAGAATTGCTCCACTCGTCAAATTCCAGTCCCTCACAACAAAATGAATAATCTCCATAGACTTTACTTTTCGGACTATTTGACTGACTAAGCCGAACAGCCCGTCGACACGTGCCCACACACGCACGGTCAGCGCACAAAGGTCAAGGGCTTCACCAAAACGACAAAGGGGCTACTCGGATCCCAACTGAGTGGGAGAACCGTAAAGGCCACACTATGAAGGAGTCATTTCAGCCTAACGCTGGAAGGAGGACTGATTTACCCCCTCAGTTGGCAGCTCTCGAGACCACGGCTATTGGCGCATCGTGGCTTGGTTTCTCACCAATCAATGGAAATTGTTATCATAAAAGACTAATGAAGGAGTGAAAATTGCAGTGACCTCTTTTCAAAAGGGTGACTGACCTAGCTCATCAGTTAGCGGACCCCGATATCTCAAACTGAGTCGGCGCACAATGAAGACCCATACACACAAACGATCCTTTTGTCAAGTTGTTTGACTCAAGTTCCCCACATTAGGATACGGATCAAATTATGCCAGAGATGGGCCGTTGGGTTTATCTTTCTACGGTCTTGCATAATAATCTGTCATGTATAGCCTTCGATGAAATTCCTGATACAGATAAGAAGGCATGCTGTAAATTTCGTCTCTTCTCTACTGATTTTTTGTCGACATTTCGGCGCTTAGTGGAAAGGTGAAATTAGCGAAGCGGTTTATGTGAAGCTAGCTCAGTTTTTTTTTCGGAACTTTTATGATATGAGGTTCCAAACCAGGCCCTTAGACACTTATAGGACGCCGTTTGTTGATTACCCTAATAGGAACTCTTTTCACGCATTCCTTGAAATGAGAACACTGCCTACTTTCCAGTTTTGGGATAAATTTCTTCGTATAATCATTATTAAT
This sequence comes from Spirometra erinaceieuropaei, assembly GCA_902702965.1. Lineage (NCBI taxonomy): Eukaryota > Metazoa > Platyhelminthes > Cestoda > Diphyllobothriidea > Diphyllobothriidae > Spirometra > Spirometra erinaceieuropaei. The sequence goes on along the minus strand of CACRXP010001207.1, from coordinate 109,174 downwards.
CAAAAGACGGACTAGTGCCTGACTGGCATTGAAAAAAGTCGCTAAGTAACATAACCAGATGCGCCCTTATTATTTAAAATTATGATCCTTCATAGGAACGATGGAAGAGATCGTTGTTCGCCGAAAAATTTATATTCCTCGGCAGCCGCGTCTAATGAAGAAGGTTGCGTCTTGCTTAACACCGTACACTTTGTACTTCACTTATTATACAAGACCTTCACAGTACTCACATTATAGTGAGGAATGCTTGCGCAGTATAGTCGCTCTCAATTCCAGCATTTCTAGTGTTCCAGACGAAAGACTGCATCGAGACGACTTGAACTGAGGGCGGCCGCAGCGGATAGAACGACATCCGTCCCTTTTGCACGAAGTGTGGGTTTTACGAATTCATCTCTCAGCTCACATAAAGCAAATTTTGTTTGGTCTGTTCTCACAGTCGTGAGTTGTCGTAAAGCCACATTCAGAAGGGACTATTGCGATTATAGAGGGGCGCTCACCGATCGTGCTACGGAACTCACTTGTGCCGTTGTGTCTTGGGGCTCTCTTTCTCTCTCGCTCGCCGCCAGCAGTCGCACAGTAGCGGATGATAAAAGCAGGATAGCATTACTGCCAAAGGCAAGGGAGACTAAAATGGCCACTTCTGGCTTATTAGCCGTCCTCAGCCAGTCATACTCAACCCCGAGATGTGGGTGCTACCTAGGTTCCAGTCCCGATAGCCGATCTATCTCAGAGGTTGCCGATCTTCCAAACCGTGACTTTTTGCTCTTCGTGATAACTAAAAAACACTGTAGTTTTATGACTGAAATTTCACAGAGGATCGACCTCGCTCGCTTTTTCCTCTTCCCCTGGAAACCAGTGGCAAGCATATACTAAATCCAATGAAAAAGAGATCAGTCGCAAAAAATCGAGCGGCATAAGATTCCGTCGTATCTTTCGAGGTTTGCTCTTGGGCTTCTTACCCCGATTGTCCCTCCACACCCTTAAAATGTTAGAGAAATTTACTGGAGATTGTAAAACAAAAATTAGGTAATGGATACCATCCCAATACTTTTGCGAGCTTTTTACCTATGATAATATTAAGGTAGGGCGAAGTGGTGTATTCTACGGTAATTCTTGGTCGCCGAAAAGACGGTATTTTTCGAACTTAATATTAAATCGAATTATGCCGACTATTCCAAGTTTTTCGCCTTTTTATTTCGAACAATTTCTCCGGCAGTCTAGTTAATCCAGCAGGACTACTGTAATTGTTAACGTTTCTTCCCGTGTAGTAGATACGTTCCCCTAGGAAAATTTATAAGAATTGAAAACATTCAAGCGTGGGATTTAGGCCTTGTCGATCTCAAAAGATGGAAATCAGTTATGTAAACGAATACACATAGTATTTGCTTTCCACGTTTGGAGTTCTATTCATCATTCAGAGTTTCCGTCGCAACGGGCATACTTGCCATTCTAGCTCTTTAATTATTACTTTTAACCCCAACACAGCACGCCTCTGCAAAACTCCCTATCCTCTGATTTTCTCTTTGTTTTTTTCCAGACTCACAGCGGAGTATATCACCTACTTTCTTCCCGGCCTCTTTGTAAGCATACCGTTAACACCTGAGTTTTCAGTTGTTCTAACAGTTCAGAAATACATTTGTCGCCTCTAAAAATCGTTTATAATCGAAGCAGTCCATTCATCGCTTGTAGTCAACTCTGGACGTCTCGATACCTCATACATAGGGCTGCTCCCGTGAATTGGTTTAGCATCGGCTAACTTGCAATCCCTTTTGCCCCTCATACCTGCGTGCGTGTAAGAGTGACGAGTGGGACGGTTGCATCCCTCAAGGAACTCATTAGCCCCCGCATCAGGGGAACATCGCCACTGTTCAGCCTTGGCGTAACAACAATCCTTACGAAAAAATCGCAGTGTCTGAAGCGCTGGGTTGAACACATCAGAACCGCCCTCAACCGCTCATGCACGATCTCCGACGTCGTCATCGACCGCCCTCCACAGGTGGAATGGGCTAATGCCCTGGACCCCTCACTTCTCCTTCCTGAAACAGTCAGAGGCTGATTGACAAACTTGACGAGATCCCGGAAGCTGTAGCGCCAAGGACAAATCCCCCAGGACTTCGAGTACGTGACCATCCTCCATTTCTTCAAGCGGAGAGGGAACCGGCAACTCTTTAATAATCACAGGAATCTCGCTTTCCAACATTGCTGGGAAGATCTTGGCGCGCATCCTTCTCAATCGTCTCAACGGCCATCTTGAATACGGGCTTCTCCGGAGAAGCCAGTGTGGCTTCTGAAGACACCGGGATATCGCCGACCTGATCATCACAGTCCGCTAGCGCAAGAGAAGTGTTTGGAAATGCATACCAACGTCTACATTTTCTTCGTTGACCTGACGAGGGCCTTCGACACGGTGAGTCACGACGAACTCTGGAGAATCATGCAGAAATTCGGTAATCTCGAACAGTTCACGCACACCCACCCACGACGGAATGTTGGCACGCGTCACTGACAATGGGACAGCCCATGAGGCATTCACAATGACGACAGGATTGAAGCAAAGTTGCGTGCTCACCCCGATCCTCTCCAGTCTCATGCTCACAGGCATGCCGTTGTATGCCTACCATGATGAGCGCCCTGCCATCAACATCGTCTACAGGACCGACAGCCGACTTTACGATGACTGACGAATTCAAGCATCCACGCGAACACCAAAAAACCGCTGCCCATAAACTTCTCTGCACGTGCGACTGTGAAATTAATACTATGACAGAAGCAGCCATGCAAAGAGGAATGGATCTCATCGCCACCGGCTGCACGAACTTCCGACGAACCATCAATGTCGTACAAAACGGTGACTATGCACCAATTTACACGAGAGGATAAACAGTCGGAACTCAGTATCAATCCGAATATCACCCCACTCACCTCGGTGGATAAGTTTGCCTACCTGGGCAGCACAATCTCACGAAATGCCAAGATCGAAGACGAAGTGGCCCATCCGATCTCTACAGGCCTAGGTCTCGAATCACCGAGGACTTCACCTGAACACCAGGCCCCAGATTTGTGGGACGGCGGTATAGAAAGTCTACGCCAACTAAACCATGCAACACGATCACTTCCACCCCAGCTGTCTCCGGAGATCACTGAAGCGAAGGTGGCAGAAGAGAACCCCGGACACGTGAGTCTTGGAAAGCTCCCGAATCCTCATCATCTACGCCATGCTGAGACAACTGCAACTGCAAAGGAGTGGCCACCTCGTGAGAATGGACGATGAGCGATTACCCAAGCTACTCTTCTACGGTGGCGTAGTCACGTGGGCTCGCTGACATCAAAGGCAACAGCGACGCTTCAAGGACACCCTGGAGAGCTTCTTTAAAATTCTACAAATTAATTCGACGACCCGGGAGGACGGCGCAGGACCTGTCGGTCAACCCACAGAAATTAAGTCACAAAATGGGCCTACTCGGCCATATTCACCTCCACCAGCACGGCAAAGGCGCCATCGCATAAGTAGAAAGCGTGCTCTTGGTTCCCTCCTCATGTGGCCTCTACGACACTATAACATACGTGAGATCTGGCCGTTGAGACCCCTCCTGCCTGGTGCGTTTTGCAGGGGCAGATCGTGCGTGGCACGCACAGACGGACCTTTTTAGCTGCTAGCCACTGCGTCAACTTTAAGCATCAGATGATTGACGGGCTCGGAGAATTTAATGGTGCACGGGAGAGGGTAGAGGCAGTGAGACCGAAACTGGAGACTTCATCCCCGCAGTACTTCAGCACGACGTGGTGGTATGACTCAGGCCTCACAGTTGGTCCTGTGACAACTTACAATCTTTGGATGTTCCGCCCCACGTTCGACATGGTTGCATTCTGTCACTTATCCTATTTGGCAGCTTCATCCATGGGCTTCTCGAAGGGGCCTTTCCTGACTTTGACAATAGCGAATTGAAGTAAGCACTCCGGTTTACCAGTGTCGACCCCACCGATGATATGACTGTATTGGCACCAAACTATGAAGATTTATAGAATGTGGATTAGCAAGTTCGTGGAGTCAGTCAGTTTGTTCATAAAGACAGTGAACAGAAGCATCTTGTCGAGCTGCGTCTACACACTTGGATAATGCCTCACCGATGAAAGCAACGGACTCCGAATTGCCCATGAATTACCAGAGTAAGAAAGATATCGTCGACCGCATCGGTGAAACCTCAAGGTTGTTGCGGCCTTCATAGATGTTTACGTAACGCCCGCAGTATCTCGCTTATCCCTAAGCTCTGCATTTGCCGGTCATCTGATCGGCCAGACGTTCTATAATGCTGTAAATGCTAGGCTATGCGCGTGGAAGACGAATGTAAACTGGATTTTTTGATAGGCTTTGCATTAAAACAGTCCTTTGTGCAAAGTACAGCAACTTTATTTTGGGTGAATGGATTCTCATTCGTTGTGAACATTACAGAGGTACCTCAGGTCATCTATGAAAACCAGTTTGTTTGTTTGGGTCATGTACTTCTCCACCCTCTGAAAGAGTACAACACCATTTTCCTGAATTCGGCTCCACCGCCTGACTGAAAGTAGCCGAGCGGTTCTCAGCTAAAGACATATTTGGCATGATCCTTCAAGATGTGTATGTGGTTCTGGACAATTCTGTCCTCTATCTTCCACACTACTCAGGTTTGCTGAATTGCCCATTATTATTATTATTGCTATTATCATTATTGCCGTACAGGGCTGGGATCTTCATAGGCAAACGTTGAGAATTCTCATTAATTTTCTCTTTCTGAGGACTGATGTTGAATGAACACTACGCAATTTGAGTAGCACCATCATTTTCTCGCGATGAACGTTCCACCACGCACTGCCATAAACGTTTGTACACCACCGGGTCACTTGATGTATAATCGTAGCGTAATTCACGGGTGGATTCTCTATTGAGGCTGTCTGGCGAACTTTTCCCATGCAAATCCCTGACTACTCAGACGGCTTGGTGCGATTAATAAAATTAATCATGCCATTATGTGAAGTTGAACGGAGTCGAATGCCGTCATTATCGGCCTTCATGGACGTTACTCATGGCGCCCAACTCATCAGTTCGTCACGTACCGATGTCGTTGGTGTCCCTTTCAGCATCTTCGTTTTCTCTGTTGTGCAAACTCCCTAGAGCCATATTCAACTGCTGCATTTAAATCCTTGTTTTCCTCTTTTTCCTGCCGCCACTTTTAGTTTGACTTTATGTTCATGACACTGGCTCGTTATCTGGAGAGCCAAAACTTGGTTCGACCGATGGTAATGGCCGCTTGCGCGGGCACCGTCTTTACATTATTTGCACAATTTTTTGTGCTCCAATGGAATTTGGGTCTAAGGTAACTTTTCTATTGTACATTCGTTTCATTTTTGACTAGACAGAATGGACCAACCGTCTCTAGTTTGGTTTTTAAAACTAAAGACAAGCATTCATTCTGCGAGTACCAAAATACTCTGTTCTCAATCTGACCCATTATGCTGGCCGATCTTGCCCATTTCTTCCTTCTGTGATGGAATCTCGATATGCTAGAACTTGTCTTCTGCTGATTATTCGGTCAGCCCAAGTCACCTCTAATACGGGACCGGTGGTAATAGATGTTTATACAGGTGGAGCCGGGGAACACACAGGCGACGAGGTCAAGTAGTTTTATGTAAAAGAAAAGCTATTGGGAGTACGTGGTTGTACTTTCAATTGTTGAGAAATAGTTGCGCTAACTCCTAACCCTAGCCCCTAACTATAACCCCTCATCCTAAACCCCAACCCCTAACCATAACACCTGACCCCTAACCGTTAACCCCAACTCGAACAGTATTGTGTCCATCAGGTAGGGCCACCAAACCACATCTTACCTTTTATTCGTATGCGTTTCAACTGGCGGATGTAGTGATTCGCCATATATCTGAGATTGTAATCTACAGTGCGGTCTGCTGTCTTGTGCTTTATACCTGAGCTACTAAATAAGGTGAAGGCAGATTCTCGAAGCTAGTGCGCGACCCGTCTGCCGTTCCCCGTTGCAGTGGTTCCACGCTTACTTCCGTAGAACATCTGGTCTCGCACTGCTCCGTCGACAGGCTTTACCTGTTATTGGATGTGGATCGTACTTCCCAGTTTCCTAATTAAACCTACTTTTATTGCTGCATTTATATAGCTGTAGTCGATTGTGTCTTGACTGCAGCCCACGAGGTTGGTTTGCTGCAGTAAGTTTTGTCTGCCTGCTGGTGTTCACGTGTTAATGCGGTACCGTACACCCTTTTGACTGTCCGACTCCGAGCCTCTGTTTATTTCCCGTGGATCGTTACTTTGACCACCACTGATTGTCATGCAGTTGGACTTGCTGAGGATGTTTCAAGCGCTGCTAAGACATCCCTTTCATGGGTGTCATTTGGCTTCCATCATCTTCCATAAAGTCACTGTGGACGATAAATATATAATATTTGATTTAGTCAGATTAGATAACTCCGTGACTTAGCACTTTTTTTTAACAAGAAATACACTCGCCTATCGCTCGTCGCAGGGTTTCAGTTCGTCACGACCATCAGACATCTGGGAGCGTGCCTTTCCTCTTAAAATTGCCGGCGAAAATTGAGCTTTCGGGGCGGACTGACACAGTTCGGCTTCGTAACGGCACGTTATCACCACCACCACCACCACCACCACCACCACCACCACCACCACCACCACCACCACCACCACTTTACGCCCCCTCCCTATCGCATTTAAATAGCCGGTTTTCTTACAACGATACGAGGGACAGCTTCAATCGCCGGTTTTCCACCAGCTTCTCAGTAAATACCCATAATGATACTTATTAATATTGTGCGTCATCGGTCCTGGGAACCTCTATCCGTTGGTCTTTACTCACATCTTATAACGCTGACTTCGCATTATAATACCGTTTCAGGGCTTCCGCCGGGTTTCTCTCCATATCTTTTGGGATAATGCTCCTCGGCGAAATACTCTATATCCTTCGATACCGCGTGTATGTGGAGACCTGGAGTGGTAAGTCCAGCTTTATCTTCATGCTCTCTTTCTCTAAACCAATTTGGCGATTATCTCCATTTGTGCGCTTGATCTGACCCTTCTTTTGTACTTCGAGAAATACTTGTCGGGCGCTATTGATATTCGACATCGGCAAAACGACTATTATTAGTGAACCTTTTGTAGGTATTTTCGAGGAATCGACGGTAGATTTTACTTGGACGTCAAAAAGTAATCATGAATTTATATTACCTAAGTAGTGTATTGTTCATGCGCGAGATCTCTGCAGGTGTTCGCGGAGATTATTCTTCGGAAGTCATGGTGCTAACTGCGTGTGCTCCGTGTTTATGTATATTGTCAATCCAGTTATTAATCCTTCCTATTTTAAGGATTATTTAAGAGGTAGGTTTGTGGTCGACAATTTTCAGAGCACATTCTGTGTGCGCACCGTGCAGGCATCTTTACTTACTTTTTGAAAAGCATGTACGAGAGTTTTGAGTGATCGGGTGTCTGACTCTCTCAAATGATGAACTCCACCACTGTCCAGCGAGGTGGACTCAACGGTGAATTTACGCCTGAACTTGTTCATAATGGAACCGACTTTGACTCAACTACCTCACTTTCTACTTTAAAGTGCGTCGCACTTTGATGGCAAAACTAACTCGGGAGGATCGAATTTTACAGACGTAAGACATGCGTAAAGGCCATGTTAAGAGAGAGAGACCCTCGTTCAAAGAATGGGATCCCGAGTTGTTCCCTTCAACTGGAAAACTTGAAAGCCGCAACTGCCTGAACCTCATTATAGGTCCAAGTGCGTCACATTTTTGTAATGAGGAATGATCTGCTTTGCCATGCCAAGGGATTTTCAGAACTAGCCTCACCATCTTCTCCTTCTTTAATTGACTCGAAGTTCAACCGTTCTTACCGACGATGCCCCACCACGATGTGCTCCACAGCAGGAGAGGCACAGGGACAGTGACTTGCGCGTGAATTAGTTCGTAGTGACAACAGTCTTGTTCGTCATCCACTACATCCTCCTGGGCCCGGTGTTAAGACGGTCAAGAAGACCAGGGGCGGGGTCGGGCGCAGATATCTGGCGCGGCGTGAGCCTGCGCCCAGGTGTGTATGACGTTCGTAATGGGTACGCAGTCCACTAAGGCGTACTAGATCCCGATCCCCCCGTATTAGTTCAGCGCAACTCCTGAATGGTCCGTTGTAGGGGCTGCCAGCAAGTAACTAGTGATTTGCCGGAGCCCTCCAGACAGTTGTCGATAAGATTGGGTACAGAGGCGGAAGTGGCATCTGGCTCCATCTGACAGTTTGCACACTTCTGTGCGACAGAAGTTTAGGACCCACGCAGACTTATCGCAACTCGTCAAACGCATTGCATGGGCCGATTTGACCCCAGCTTTGGTCCAGCCCAACACTAGTGCAGTCCACTTGACTCTGCGTCTTGAGTGGCCTCTCATTCGCCAAAGCTCCACCCGCTGCCATCTGTTAGAAACTTCGACCCTCAACCTGATGTGCCGGAGTGGGGAACGGGGACGCCGACTTTTGAATTCGGCAACTAAAGAAAACCACCCCACCGCCCAACCGTCCAATGCAACTTCTGTCCAATGGGCAACAGCTTAATCAGGCTTTGGGTCGACCGGAGGGTTTTGTCTGCGCGTTCTAGGAGCATTTTATGAAGTCCAGTGACACTGCGAGAATTTCTTTCCTCTTGAACAACAGAACCAACACGCTTGACTTCGTGAACCATTTCGTGACTGATGCCTGGTGTTACTCAGACGTAACCAGATCTTTTACGTTGCTGATTTTGTACTCTTGGCGTCCGATCGTTTGAACTGAGCGGGATCTAGTCTTTAAAGCTGACCCCTCCAAAACTCGCTTCTTCGTTCACATGCGCGCACACTTATACTAGTAGAACTTGACACCGCCTCCCTTTGACGCGATTGTCAACTTTTCATGTCAGACCTGAAACTATAGCTATTTTAAATGTACTCAGTCTTTTCATGCATCTTGATGACTCACGTCTCGACGTTTAATGGCAGTGCGCCGAGGATGGCAGGTGGCGACATGCCACATCCTTCCAAGCGACCTTATCAGTTTGAACTTGCATCCATCACAAGCAGCTATTGCACGCCGGGCTTGGCAGAGGCGTGACCTTGAAGCATGGCAGAAACTTGGGGTCGACCCTTGGTTC
>CACRXP010001207.1:50543-92504 GCA_902702965.1 Spirometra erinaceieuropaei | reverse complement strand
TTAAAAAAAGTGCTAAGTCACTGAGTTATCTAATCTGAATAAATCAAATATTATATATTTATCGTCCGCAGTGACTTTATGGAAGGTGATGGAGGCCAAATGACACCCATGAAAGGGATGTCTTAGCAGCGCTTGAAACACCCTTAGCAAGTCCAACTGCATGGCAATCAGTGGTGGTCAAAGTAACGATCCACGGGAAATAAACAGAGGCTCGGAGTCTGACAGTCAAAAGGGTGTACGGTACCGCATTAACACGTGAACACCAGCAGGCAGACAAAACTTACTGCAGCAAACCAAAATCGTGGGCTGCAGCCAAGACACAATCGACTACAGCTATATAAATGCAGCAATAAAAGTAGGTTTAACTAGGAAACTGGGAAGGACGATCCACATCCAATAACAGGTAAAGCCTGTCGACGGAGCAGTGCGAGACCAGATGTTCTACGGAAGTAAGCGTGGAACCACTGCAACGGGGAACGGCAGACGGGTCGCGCACTAGCTTCGAGAATCTGCCTTCACCTTATTTAGTAGTTCAGGTATAAAGCACAAGACAGCAGACCGCACTGTAGATTACAATTTTAGATATATGGCGAATCACTACATCCGCCAGTTGAAACGCATACGAATAATAGGTAAGATGTGGTTTGGTGGCCCTACCTGATGGACACAATACTGTTAGAGTTGGGGTTAATGGTTAGGGGTCAGGTGTTATGGTTAGGGATTGGGATGTAGGATGAGGGGTTATAGTTAGGGGCTAGGGTTATGAGTTAGCGCAACTATTTCTCAACCATTGAAAGTACAACCACGCACTCCCAATAGTTGTTCTTTTGCATACAACTACTTGACCTCGTCGCTTGTGCGTTCCCCGGTCCCACCTGTAAAAGCCCCTATTACCACCTGTCCCGTATTAGAGGTGAGTGGGGTTTGTTTACTTCAGGTGGGGCTACCAAACCACATCTGACCGAATAATCAACAGAAGACAAGATCTATCATATCGAGACTCCATCACAGCACGAAGAAATGGGCGAGATCGGCCAGCATAATGGGTCAGATTGAGAACAGAGTATTTCGGTACTGGCAGAGAGAATGCTTGTCTTTAGTTTTAAAAACCAAACTAGAGACGGTTGGTCTATTTTGTCTAGTCAAAAATTAAACGAATGTACAATAGAAAAGTTACCTTAGGCCCAAATTCCATTGGAGCACAAAAAATTGTGCAAATAATGTGAAGACGGTGCCCGCGCAAGCGGCCATTACCATCGGTCGAACCAAGTTTTGGCTCTCCAGATAACGAGCCAGTGTCATGAACATAAAGTCAAACTAAAGGTGGCGACAGGAAAGAGAGGAAAACAAGGATTTCAATGCAGCAGTTGAATACGGCTCTAGAAAGTTTGCATAACAGAGAAAACGAAGATGCTGAAAGGAACACCAACGACATCGGTACGTGACGAACTGATGAGTTGGGCGCCATGAGTAACGTCGATGAACGCCGATAATGGCGGCATTCGACTCCGTTCAACTTCACATAATGGCATGATTAATTTTATTAATCGCACCAAGCCGTCTGAGTAGTCAGGGATTCACATAAGAAAAGTTCTCCAGACAGCCTCAATAGAGAATGCATCCGTGAATGACTCTAAGATTATACATCATGTGACCCGGTGGCGTACAAACCTTTATGGCAGTGCGTGGTGGAACGTTCATCACGTAAAAATGATGGTGCTACTCAAATTACGTAGTGTTCATTCCACATCAGTCCTCAGAAAGAGAAGATTAATGAGAATTTTTAACCTTTGCCTATGAAGATCCCAGCCCTGTACGGCAATAAGGATAATAACAATAATAATAATGGGTAATTCAGCAGACCTGAGTAGTGTGGAGGATAGAGGACATAATTGCCCAGAACCACATACACATCTTGAAGGATCATGCCAAATATGTCTTTAGCTGACAACCACTCGGCTACTTTCAGTCAGGCGGTGGGGCCAAATTCAGGAAAATAGTGTTGTACTCCTTCAGAGGGTGGACAAGTACGTGACCCAAACAAGCCAACTGGTTTTCATAGATGACCTCCGTAATGTTCACAACGAATGAGAATCCATTCACCCAAAATAAAGTTGCTGTACTTTGCACAAAGGACTGTTTTAATGCAAAGCCCATCAAAAAATCCAGTTTCCACTCGTCTTCCACGCGCATAACCTAGCATTTACAGCAGTATAGAAAGTCTGGCCGATCAGATGACCGGCAAATGCAGAGCTTAGTGATAAGCGAGATACTGCGGGCGTTACATAAACATCTATGAAGGCCGCAACAACCTTGAGGTTTCACCGAAGCGGTCGACGATATCTTTCTTACTCTGGTAGTTCATGGGCAATTCGGAGTCCGTTGCTTTCATCGGAGAGGCATTATCCAAGAGTGTAGACGCAGCTTGACAAGATGCTTCTGGTCACTGTCTTTATGAACAAACTGACTGACTCCACGAACTTGCTAATCCACATTCTATAAATCGTCATAGTTTGGTGCCAACAGATTCATATCATCGGTGGGGTCGACACTGGTAAACCGGAGTGTTGGCTTCAATTCGCTATTGCCAAAGTCACGAAAGGCCCCTTCGAGAAGCCCATGGATGACGCTGCCAAATAGGATAAGTGACAGAATGCAACCATGTCGAAAGTGGGGCGGAACATCCAAAGATTGTAAGTTGTCATTTTAGGATGTAGTTATGGAACGGTGCTAAGCGCTGATAACAAAGATAGGTCCTCACGGAAACGCTTAAACATATTCTCCACTACAAGGACGATGTAGACCAGGCCTAGCAAAGATTGAGAGCATTCATAATATAACTGGACATGCAGGTAGAAATAGTAATGTGGAGTATAGTCGTAGCGACCATTCAAGAAGAAATCCGTTCAAAGAATAGTCACGAGGAAAATGACAATAAAGACAAACAAATTGACAGATATGGAACTCGGAATTTTCGCAAGAGGGGAAGTAATGTCTTCATAAACTCAAAGAGGATGATTCAAGACTGACGAAATTTAAAGGCACAATGTATGATCTAGGTCTATCTGAAAGATGCAAGCAAAATCCGCTTCTTACTGCCAAAGCAAGGCTGAACAGAACTGCGGTCCCGGCACGGCGACCTGGAAAATTTATCAGAGACGAGCGAAGAAGTCAAACCACTCCTGTCGAAACTGTCTTTTGAGAATACTGAAGCTGAGGTGGTATAAACGCATACGTCCTGTATTCGAATGACACAATCAACATCTTTGCCACGCTGAAACTCAGCTGCAGCTAAATATACCATAACACCGACCAACAAATCGACAGTCGTTGTCGACAATGTCCCCTATGTGCTTCGCTGAGAGATAATTGCAGGGACGGTGACTTGGGCGCAAATCAGCTTATAGTGATTGTAGACTTTCGCCTCACCTACCGCACTCGCCCATTCCACACCCTTCAGGTCCGGTGTCAAGACAGACTCAGAAAGATCGGTGACAGCTCTCGAGCCCACGGCTATTGGCGCATCGTGATGGACTGAAGCGCGTCAGATTACAGTGAGAAATATGCACTGAGTGTCGTGGCGTCGGCGTCACCAGAGTCGACCGCACTTTCTCTTCCCACTCCCAGACACTAACCCACAGGCCGCGCCAGTCAGCCATCTGCTGTGATGATAAGTGGCTGATAGTTGAATGGCCTGTCAGCGCGTGCCAGACAGGACCTGGTCCCACAAAACACACCAGGATTTCACACAGAGGAGACTAACGGATCGAATCGTATATGCATGAGTGCCATACATGCCACTGAGCCTGAATGCCAGTTCATCAGTCGGTCATTCTACACAAACATACACAGGACCAACTGTGAGGCCTGAGTCATACCACCACGTCGTGCTGAAGTACTACGGGGATGAAGTCTCCAGTGTCGGTCTCACTGCCTCTACCCTCTCCCGTGCACCATTAAATTCTCCGAGCCCGTCAATCATCTGATGCTGAAATTTGACGCAGTGGCTAGCAGCTAAAAAGGTCCGTCTGCGCGTGCCACGCACGATCTGCCCCTGCAAAACGCACCAGGCAGGAGGGGTCTCAACGGCCAGATCTCACGTATGTTATAGTATCGTAGAGGCCACATGAGGAGGGAACCAAGAGCACGCTTTCTACTTATGCGATGGCGCCTTTGCCGTGCTGGTGGAGGTGAATATGGCCGAGTAGGCCCATGTTGTGACTTAATTTCTGTGGGTTGACCGACAGGTCCTACGCCGTCCTCCCGGGTCGCCGAATTAATTTGTAGAATTTTAAAGCTCCTCAGGGTGTCCTTGAAACGTCGCTGTTGTCTTTGTTATCAGCGAGCCCACGTGACGACGCCGCCGTAGAAGAGTAGCTTGGGTAATCGCTTGTCGTCCATCCTCATGGGGTGGCCACTCCTTTGCAGTTGCAGTTGTCTCAGCATGGCGTAGATGATGAGGATTCGGGAGCTTTCCAAGACTCACGTGTCCGGGGTCCTCTTCTGCCACCTCCGCTTCAGTGGTCTCCGGAGACAGCTGGGGTGGAAGTGATCGTGTTGCGTGGTTTGGTTGGCGTAGACTTTCTATGCCGCCGTCCCACAAATCTGGAGCTGCGTGTTCAGGTGAAGTCCTCGGTGATGCAAGACCTAGGCCTGTAGAGATCAGATGGGCCAGTTCGCCTTCGATCTTGGCCTTTCGTGAGATTGTGCTGCCCAGGTAGACGAACTTATCCACCAATGTGAGTGGGGTGATATTCGGATTGATACTGAGTTCCGACTGTTTATCCTCTGGTGTAAATTGGTGCATAGTCACCGTTTTGTACAGCATTGATGGTTCGTCGGAAGTTCGTGCAGCCGGTGGCGATGAGATCCATGCCTCTTTGCATGGCTGCTTCTGTCATAGAATTAATTTCACAGTCGCACGTGCAGAGAAGTTTATGGGCAGCGGTTTTTGGTGTTCGCGTGGATGCTTGAATTCGTCAGTCATTGTTAAGTCGGCTGTCGGTCTTGTAGACGATGTTGATGGCAGGGCGCTCGTCATGGTAGGCATACAACGGCATGCCTGTGAACATGAGACTGGAGAGGATCGGGGCGAGCACAAAACTTTACTTCAATCCTCTCGTCATTGTGAATGCTTCTTGGGCTGTCCCATTGTCAGTGACGCGTGCCAGCATTCCGTCGTGGGTGGGTGTGGGTGAACTGCTCAAGACTACCGAATTTCTGCATGATTTTCCAGAGTTCGTCATGACTTACCGTGTCGAGGGCCCTCGTCAGGTCAACGAAGATAATGTGGACGTCGATATGCGTTTCCTAACACTTCTCTTGCGCTAGCGGACTGTGATGAGCAGGTCGGTGATATCCCGGTGTCTTCAGAAGCCACACTGGCTTCCCCGGAGAAGCCAGTATTCAAGATGGCCGTTGAGACGATTGCGAAGGATGGGAGCCAAGATCTTCCCAGCAATGTTGGAAAGCGAGATTCCTGTGATTATTAAAGGGTTGACGGTTCCCTCTCCGCTAGTAGAAATGGATGATGGTCACGTCCTCGAAGTTCTGGGGGACTTGTCCTTGGCGCTACAGCTTCCAAGATCTCGTCAAGTTTGTCAATCAGCCTCTGAGTGTTCCAGGAAGGAGAAGTGAGAGGTCCAGGGCATTAGCCCATTCCACCTGTGGAGGGCGGTCGATAGCAGCGTCGGAGATCGTGCATGAGCGGTTGAGGACGGTTCTGAAGTGTTCAACCCAGCGCTTCAGAATCTGCGATTTTTTCATAAGGATTGTTGTTACGCCAAGGCTAAACCGTGGCGATGTTCCCCTGATGCGGGGGCCAATGAGTTCCTTGAGGGATGCAACCGTCCCACTCGTCACTCTTACACGCACACGCAGGCATGAGGGGTAAAAGGGATTGCAAGTTAGCCGATGCTAAACCAATTCACGGGAGCAGCACTATGTATGAGATATCGAGACGTCCAGAGCTGACTATAAGAGATGAATGGACTGCTTCGATTATAAACGATTTTTAGAGGCGACAAAAGTATTTCTGAACTCTTAGAACAACTGAAAACCCAGGTGTTAACGGTATGCTTACAAAGAGGCCGGGAAGAAAGTAGGTGATATACTCCGCTGTGAGTCTGAAAAAACGAAGAGAAAATCAGAGAATAGGGAGTTTTGCAGAGACGTACTGTGCTGCACTTAAAAGTAATAATTAAAGTGCTAGACTGACAAGTATCCCCGTTGCGACGGAAACTCTGAATGATTAATAGAACTCCAAAAGTGGAAAACACATACTGTGTGTATTCGTTTACATAACTGATTTCCATCTTTTGATATCGACAAGGCCTAAATCCCATGCTTGAATGTTTTGAATTCTTATAAATTTTCCTAGGGGAACGTATCTACTACGCGGGACGAAACGTTAGCAATTGCAGTAGTCCTGCTGGATTAACTAGACTACTGGGGAAATTGTTCGAAATACAGAGGCGAAAATTTTGGAATAGTCGACATAATTCGATTTAATATTAAGTTCGAAAAATACCGTCTTTTCAGCGACCAGGAATTACCGTAGAATATACCACTTCGCCCCACCTTAATATTATCATAGGTAAAAAAACACTCGCAAAAGTATTGGGATGGTATCCATTACCTGATTTTTGTTTTACAATCTCCAGTAGATTTCTCTAACATTTCAAGGGCGTGGAGGGACAATCGGAGTAAGAAGCCCAAGAGCAAACCTCGAAAGATACGACGGAATCTTATGCCGCTCGGTTTTTTACGACTGATCCCTTTTTCATTGGGTTTAGTATGAACTTGCCACTGGTTTCCAGGGGAAGAGGAAAAAGCGGGAGAGGTCGATCCTCTGTGAAATTTCACAGTCATAAAACTACAGCGTTTCTTAGTTATCACGAAACGCAAAAAGTCACGGTTTGGAAGATCGGCAACCACTGAGATAGATCGGCTATCGGGACTGGAACTTAGGTTGCACCCACACCTCGGGGTTGGGTATGACTAGCTGAGGACGGCTAATAAGCCAAAAGTGGCCATTTTAGTCTCCCTTGCCTTTGAAAGTAATGCTATCCTGCTTTTATCATCCGTTGCTGTGCGACTGCTGGCGGCGAGCGAGAGAGAAAGAGAGCCCCAAGACGCAACGGGACAAGTGAGTTCCGTAGCCCGATCGGTGAGCGCCCCTCTATCATTGCAATAGCCCATTCTGAATGTGGCTTTACGACAACTCACGACTGTGAGAACAGAACAAACAAAATTTGCTTTATGTGAGCTGAGAGATGAATTCGTAAAACCCACACTTCGCGCAAGAGGGACGGATATCTTTCTATCCGCTGAGGCCGCCCTCAGTTCAAGTCGTCTCGATGTTGTCTTTCGTCTGGAACACAAGAAATGCTGGAATTGAGAGCGACTGTACTGCGCAAGCATTCTTCACTACAATGTGAGTCCTGTGAAGGTTGTGTATAATAAGTGAAGTACAATGTGTACGGTGTTAAGCAAGACGCAACCTTCTTCATTAGACGCGGCTGTCGAGGAACATAAATTTTCCGACGAGCAACGATCTCTTCCATCGTTCCTATGAAGGATCATAATTTTAAATGGAAAGGGCGCATCTGGTTATGTTACTTAGCGGCTTTCTTCAATGCCAGTCAGGCACAAGTCCGTCTTTTGATTAATAATGATTATACGAAGAAGAAATTTATCCCAAAATTGGAAAGTAGGCAGTGTTCTCATTTCAAGGAATGCGTGAAAAGAGTTCCTATTAGGGTAATCAACAAACGGCGTCCTATAAGTGTCTAAGGGCCTGGTTTGGAACCTCATATCATAAACGTTCCGAAAAAAAAACTGAGCTAGCTTCACATAAGCCGCTTCGCTAATTTCACCTTCCCACTAAGCGCCAAAATGTCGACAAAAAATCGGTAGAGAAGAGACGAAATGTACAGCATGCCTTCTTATCTGTATCAGGAATTTCATCGAAGGCTATACATGACAGATTATTATGCAAGACCGTAGAAAGATAAACCCAACGGCCCATCTCTGGCATAATTTGATCCGTATCCTAATGTGGGGAACTTGAGTCAAAAAAACTTGACAAAAGGATCATTTGTGTGTATGGGTCTTCATTGTGCGGCGACTCAGTTTGAGATATCGGAGTCCGCTAACTGATGAGTTAAGTCAGTCACCCTTTTGAAAAGAGGTCACTGCAATTTTCACTCCTTCATTAGTCTTTTATGATAACAATTTCCTTTGATTGGTGAGAAACCAAGCCACGATGCGCCAATAGCCGTGGCCTCGAGAGCTGCCAACTGAGGGGGTAACTCAGTCCTCCTTCCAGCGTTAGGCTGAAATGACTCCTTCATAGTGTGGCCTTTACGGTTCTCCCAGTCAGTTGGGATCCGAGTAGCCCCTTTGTCGTTTTGGTGAAGCCCTTGACCTTTGTGCGCTGACCGGGTGTGTGTGGGCACGTGTCGACGGGCTGTTTGGCTTAGTCAGTCAAATCGTCCGAAAAGCAAAGTCTATGGAGATTATTCATTTTGTTGTGAGGGACTGGAATTTGATGAGTGGGACAATTCTAAGATATTCAACCATTTTAACTCTAAATGCGCTATCTCGAATAAACATCAATGTGCTCCAGTCACAGACTACGTCCAATAAATGAGGCCCCTTATATTCGAAAGACTTTGGCTATCTCTCATAAAGTCGTGTGAGAGGGCTAACCATCATTACTGTAAACTACCAAATATACCTCACTGACAATCATAAGATGGGACATTGTATGTCCTACGTCTGTAATCCAAGTGTATGCAATGAGGCAGTAGAAGTTGCGGTGTTGAACTGAGCAGCAAACTACGGCTGGAAGCCTCGGGGCGTCTTCTGTCCTAACTGAATTCCATAGACAGTAGTCACTTGTGTAACTTTACAAACGAAAACTTATTATGGCCTTCAAAGTAACGCTGACTCCTTGGTTTCTGCTTATCGAAACTAACTTGGAACAGAAAGTGCCGGTAGGCACGAAAGGCAGAAAGCAAATAGGCAGCAGCATATCCATCAAAGGAGGTACAGTTTAAAGTCACTGAACACACGAAACGGAAAACCGCCGGCAGAAAAGATGTTTTCGAGTTCAACACAAAAATTTACCTGTGCTTCGTGACGAGGTTAAGATTATCAATCGTATGATTGAAAGCAGAAGGACATTTGAAATTATTGGAGAAAGGCACCGATACATTCCACTGTCTTTCGAACCACTATCGCCGAGTTTTTGCGTTGGACACGAGAATAAGCACTCTTCTCCATATTGCAGGGGACTTTGCACTAACTTCCAGAAGGGATGCCTATCCATGCGTCCTGACTCTAACTCTAACACTAGCATTACCCTTCCTGACTCGAACCTCAACTCTCTTGACCTTTGCCCTAACCTTAACACTAGCCCCAACACCAACCTCAACCCCTGGAATTTAGCGCAAAGCCACCGGCAGTACGGGAGAGGCATCTATTCCCGTGCCCTGCCAGCTTTAGACATGTTAGAGATGATTCAGCAGACATTTTTAAAGTAGGCGCAAGCCTAAAGCCATGCACACTAGTAAAATGCAGTGTTAATACCTACTTCTAATCTTTGTCACAACATGAACGCGAAAAATCCTTTCTACAGCGTTCATAATTACTCTGTGGTTTAGCACTGAAACATACAACTTAAGAGGATTTTTCTTCCAATTAAAGTCCTCCTCTACATTTTTCTGCGTTAAACAAAAGCGCGCAAAAATTTGGTGGTGGTGGTGGTAGTAGTGGTGTTGGTGGTGGCGGCGGCGGCGTTCTAATTGGCTGGAAGCGGGCTCCACTGATTGGATACACGTATGATGAAACCGACGTAGACTTACGAAGAAATAATAGGACTCTGTCCAATGTGCAGCAATATGCTCTCGATGTTTATATGGATGCAGGCCAGAATACCAAAAAGCATTGTCATAATCAGCAGCGCTGGAAGGCAGAAAGACCGTTAACGAGGACTCATGAGTTAAGCGAAAGGAGAATCGCAGACAAGGACGAAGGAGAAAAGTAAAAGATGGAACTTCCGTTATTTGAATGAGTCTTCCATCAATTAACTTTCACATTAAACTAGTGTCACTGCAATTTTCGCTTGCAAAGTGCCGGCAGAATTTCCAGGAAAAAAATCGGCTGAATGGCATACGTAGGCGTTTGTAAATTCGCCATATTGTAGGTGCTTTTGTGCCAGGAGCCCTAATGACTCATTCGTATTGAGCAGATCCGCTAAATCTAAGCATATGCGGGCTGAAGCAAGAGCCAGAGTCCTCGATTTTGGGGTCACATTGTGCGCGCCCATACGAAAAACGTCCATAATTCGCAAAAAAGGTTACGCAAGCACAAACCATGTCGCATAGCGAGGAATCATATCAAACCGATGTAAGTGCTCGTGTGCGCACCTCAAAAGGAAGGAGTGTTTACGTAAGGTTGCAAGGGCATTAAGTGTGCAATGTGTTCTCCCGTCAGTAACTAGGTGCTCATATGCGGACTTCTCATTTGGGATTTTACAGCCATTCACGATAACCTCATCCGCAGCATATGCTTTCGTCATTCGAGGAAGAGCTCAGCAACTTCGCCTCCTGTAAGCCTCTTGCAGGGTGCTATGTCGTCTTGAAAATACAGTACGCACCGGAACTCATGAGGCGGTGACAGCAGTGACAGCAGAACACGCACAGCACGCAGTTCGTACTCCTCGCTGAAACGAACTCGATTCTACCGCTTGCCATACGCGGAAATTGGAAGTCGCACAAGAAAAAGTGAAAATTCCGAACAGTGAGGGCTGTTCTGGGTATACGAGGACGAAAAAGCCATCGCATTTGGGTCATTCTTCCAACAGTCCAGTTTGTGCAACTGCCATTGAAAAACACCGTTTCATTGCTCACTCCTATGCGTAGACACACTCGAGATTCAGTGGGAGAGGAGGACCTGAAAGGGGCTCGTTAATACCATAACCTCTGAATGGACATGTGGTTAGGAAAAATGGTTTACGGGGTTTAAGGGCTCTGAGAATATAACCAAATTCCGGTTGGACACGGAATATGGATTCCCTCCGTGTTGCAGGTGGCCTTAAACAAAATTTTCAGGTTATAATTAAGGTCAGTGGTGCAATTAAAGCTAAAATTAGGAGATGGGAATCGCAACACGGATGGAAGTTGACACGAGGCCACCTTTGGTACTGGGGGTATTCACATTCTTGTGTCCGACCGAAATCTCTACTCAGCGATATTCTCAGTGAGAAACTGTAATAGCAGTGGTCGTCGGAACTGAAAACTGCGGCTACCCGGACGATAGTCTGTTCAGTGCTCACCAGACACAACGAATATGTGCGAAAGAAAGTGGTCTGACCCGAAATCCACTTCAGGAGATCTCATCAGGCAATAACAGTGATAAGCATAAAAATCATCCGAGTGAAACTGCAAACACGCACCTCGCTGTAGCAACAGTCCCATGAGTTTTCGTTTCTTGCTGCCATACGTCTGTAGTAGGGATAAAGAGGGAGGTTAGCAATTAAAAATCTGCTTCAATTTAGCCCAATTTTTAAAGACGGCCGAACTACCTTGAAAGATTAGCCTAGTTAAATAAGTTTGTTTGTAAGACCAAAGGTCCCCTTGTCCGACAACATTCGACGGATTATCGATGGCAAGCAGATGATGTTACTTGGTCCGCAAGGAGATTCAG
The DNA here is from genome assembly GCA_902702965.1 of Spirometra erinaceieuropaei. NCBI lineage: Eukaryota > Metazoa > Platyhelminthes > Cestoda > Diphyllobothriidea > Diphyllobothriidae > Spirometra > Spirometra erinaceieuropaei. The sequence continues at coordinate 80,792 of CACRXP010001207.1, read as the reverse complement.
GTTGATCACTTTTCTAGCATATTAACGGGTCAACTCAAATATTTCACCATGCGTTTAATACAGTGCGCGCTTTGTGTACTTCAAGTGTCATTGAAGGAGTTAGGTTAGTGTGGAGAAACGCAACCCGTCACGCCACTAGCGTTAACGTGAACTCTGCAGTGGGATGAAAGAATCCAAATCAGATTCATCTAGGCTGACTGTGTTAAGTGGAAGGTCTCATGACACAGTATCAGTTGACTAGAGAAGTGGACAGCAAAAGGCAGTTTTAGGATAACGTCACAATGCCAGGGGAGAGACTATTGAAAGGATATCCCCTATAAAAGTGATCTTGGTGGTTAAAGTAACCCACTTTTGAGATTGGGATGGCGGCAGACGTTGACCGGGACTGTCTATGTTCCATGGAGGTCCCGCTCGTCTGCCTGTAGTCGGCCTTTTATAAGCAATAGCTGAGTTGGGTTTCTATTTTCAGGTTAAACAGTAGACTGGGTATTGTGACATTAAATCTCTTGAAACCCGTCAGCAGTCTTCATCGTGCTATTACAGAGGCAAGCAGAATAGTACATCCGGATTTCAGTGAAAGACATGATAGAACTGGCGTAACTTTTCGTGGGCTGCAGAGCCTGAAAATGGTACTTCTGCAGCGTTTTGGGGCACTTATCGGAAATTCTGTTCAGCAGACTCACACACATGACATGACATAAATGCGGACAGGCAGAGACATCTACGTGTCCCAGGCAGCATCTGACAGCGGTAATATGTGGTAACTCGACCCTGATCACGCAAACTTCGGTGGCTGAACGAATATCTCTTTCTGACCCGAACAGCCGAAATTGTTCATCCCGTCAAACAATCAGTTTTTGAGGCGCATGTTAGTTAGTTGGAGATTTCTCCCAGCTTATGTGAACACAGTCCTTGTTAAACAACTGTTCGATGTAGAGAATAAAACCCCAACGTTAAGCAGGTCGGGGTGCCAATACCTAGCTTGATTAGGCAGACCCCGTCTCCGAAGGTCGCAAGGGGAGTTCTTTTATTGCGTCGACTACTGATGAGTTCCGTAGCCTCTTTGGCTCCTTCCGGTCTACTTAAAACTCAACGTTTTGCTTACCGAGCCCGGCATTCTTAATAAACTTCGTATCTAGGATAGAACAGCGGCGGAGTCACTGATGTTGTCCCTGGATAAAGGCTTCCCGAGAGTATCCCGAGTGGTCAATGTTTCGGACGTATGATGGGCCAAAATTTAGCAACAGACGAGTCGCGAATACTCTTCGATATCGCCCCACTCGTCATTACTATATTCTAACAACCAAATGACAACGAGCGATGCAGCGAGAGCGGCGAAAAGTAGATAGTCGTGAAACAATCAACTCAACAACGCGTGATAAGGATAGTTTGATTTTTCTCAAAAATAAATGAGTGGCATCTGCAGAGTACGGGTTTGCAGTATAGGACAGATGACCTCATAGTGCGTCGAAATGAAGGCATTCCGCGCCTTCTAAAATGCAAGTGTGAAGTTTAGCAGTCCACTGGAGGACAATTACAGCCGTGCGTCAATTCTTCTAACACTGAAATGCAAAAGCTTAACAGAAAAGTAAACTTCCATGCATTGTTCGAAGGCTGTCAAGTTGGGCTGCCATGCTAGCGACAATATACGAAATGAGCTTATTTCAAAAAGTGCTGACAGCCGAGACTATGGTGTCGGTCTACCGAACCTGGTCAAGGTGCATGAAAGGAGATTGCTTCGACAAAACGGAGGCAAAAAATAAAGGCTAGTGTTCTACTAGGCGATGGCAGTGGAAAGCAATAACATTTACTCGGAAGTTGGGGTCCATTCGCGCGCGGTAAGGCTGTACTTTTGTTCTCGAAAATCCGAAGAAGGAAGACGATGGGATAAGTAGCAAACCACCCGAGTCCTAGTTCTCCTGTCAGGGAAAACTACCTCAAGCGTACGAGACCTTTAAGCTTCCAAACAGTCAATTCGTTGCCAGCGGTCTTTAAAAACAGACGGGACTTAACTAGTGCACACATTTGCACGGAGGACAACGTAGGACTGGGCGAACTCGAAGAGAATGCCGGAGTCTTAGAGCTTGTTATTGTCCAACCTGAAGTTTGCAGCGTCAATACTTGGAGGAGTTGTTGAAACAGTCGAATGCAGTAAGTGTCCTAGAACTTTGCTGATCTTCTCGCCTCATGGACGAGTGACTGAGTTCAAAAAACGTGAAGACCAAGGAACGTGCACCAAAGGTCCCACCTTACTAGAAATTAACATGCGCGAATCCCTCACCTGTCCTTTATGTCAGTCTGCAGAAGGAAGTCCTTTTGGACATGTCCAGAAGAACCGGCTTTTCAGATAAAACTTGTCTAAAGACAGGGTTAACTTTGCTCATTGCGCGTTTTCAGGCTAACATTTTGGAAACGGTCATGGTGAACCATGTCCCCTCGGCTAGTTTGAGCATCTTTCTGGCAAATGATGTAGCCGCGGTAACCATAAAAAATACAGGTGTACAGAGCACTGCAGTTTGATTAGAAAGCATATTGTAGACAAATGAGGGCGAAAGAAAACAGTAATAAACGTAGGGATGGAAAGCGTGGAAGATAGTCTCTTTCGAGCAAAAAGATGCCGCATTGCGAGTAACCTAGCAGAATTTTAAACGATAACCTAACAACCGTATCTTGAAAAATTGCCAACTGACAGCATAATAGGGGCCTACTTAGGACCGACGATTAGACTGCAATGACTTGATCTCAACATAGCCTTAATAGCCCCCTTTCACTGATAACCAATCCGTAGGGAGTTAGGGGTCCCGGTCTGTATGACAGACGCAGACGTGACCTCGAATCCATCAGCAAACACGTACACGCCCGTTTCCAGTCGTCTTGACTCTATTTTGCCATGGTAATGTGGTATTTGGGTGGAGGGGGAGAGAGAGAGAGAGAGAGAGAGAGAGAGAGAGAGAGGGAGTGACGCAAATGCGCTAAAGTCTGCCCCGCCGTACAGGGATTCACACACAAATGGTCGACAATGGACACATACCTCGGGTGGTACAATACATTGGCGGTGCTACAAAACGGGACCGGCTTGCACAAGTTGCAAATGGTGCATTTACCTATGCGCGCAAACCACGCGCACTTTTAATGTACGTAAATCGGGCAGAAACAGATAGTGAAGGTGGCTGGATAGATAGATGCGAGCCTACAACGGCCAAAAACGACTGAACGTAGAAACGCTTACACAAGTCATTCACAACAGAATTAGTCCCTGTGTCATTCCGTAGAAGGTCAAATCACACGGATATCAAACCGCGAAAACGTCTCAGGCTATACGGACTGGCTTTGAAATCGCGGTTTGTCCAAAAAGCTCGGACCCAAATCAACGGCTTTCTAAATCTCGACGAAATAGCCTAAGAACAGTTATATTGGCGTTGTCTATGGTAAAAACTCATTCGAAACCATTTTCTTCAGAGGTTTGTCCTGGAAGAAATGGTTGCTGGATGTACGGAACGACATAATTGGTAAGCTGAGATGCAGTTGGGTGAGCATTCGCAAGTAGCAAGCGTTTCTGGCTGAAATTAAATCCGGCGGAAGTAAGCCTTACTTTGGTTTTAAAGAAACCGCAAAAACATGTCCGCACAAACAAAAATCTACTAAGCTAGGCATATCGTAGGGACGTATCTACGGCAACTGACAAATCTTAAATAAACATCGCAGTAAGTAAACGTTCAACATGCTGTCGCTGCAAAAACCGAACGGTTTCTCTTAGGCAACCGTAAAGAAGGCAAATTTGCAAGAATTGGCTAATCGAAAATAAATGCCATGCTTCGAGTAAAATATAGAGACAATTACTTAAGGTGAACAAATTGGCGACTTAATGAGTGATGTGACCAACCTGACAGAATAGTGTTTCCGAGGCAGTCGAGAAGCCCATATCTATGCTCAGACCGAGAACATTGATAACCTATAGCGAATGAGAGAATACAAAAAGGTTGCATCGGATAGAGATTTGAAACCCTTCAGACACGATGTGTGCTACCTGCGGCATAAGTATGTCAGCAACATGCAAGGTTTTGTATAAAAGGACCAGTCTCAAGAAATAGCGTCTTGTCGCTTAAAATCCAAAGGTATGCGTGGGCACCAGTAGTCGCCACGACAATATCATATATCTAGCATGTACCTGTCGCTCTTAGGACTACGACCTTCTCGGTAAAGAATTGAGCGGGAGTCGACGAAATATCCGCGGTCCCACTAAATACGAGTGTTTGACCACCTGAAGTTTTAACCCAATTCGGTAGACCGTCAAGCTGTTGTAACTCAGAAACACTACCATTGGAGCCAGTCTCCACTATTGCGATTGAGAATTGGTAAAACAGGCAAATAAGCGAAAATAGTCAATCTAATCTTTCTTGTCTTTGTCCGTAACACCTCTGGTTGCTGAATGTTCGCCGCTAAGCAACTGCCTAAGACAGTTCTATACCCGGAGCTCCAAGATATAACGAAAAATACCCATCTCCGTTCCGCAGTTCAGATAAATCGGTAATGCTATATGATTTTAAAGAATTTCTCTGACAAAGGCGTGCCTGAGAGACGGCTGTAAATGTAATTAGTTCAAACGGCAAAATCCACTTTCCACGTGGTCTACTTACGCATGGAACCCCAATGGGAGGGAGAAAATGCGCGAACGACATGGTAGTAAAAAAGCGAGTGCACTGTATCACAAAAAACGAAACTTTTGCAGATTTCGAGCAAACATTGCCAATTACTGACTGTTGAGGCAAGTTAGCCCACCGTGCGAGGCTAAAGAAGCGAAATGGCGTCAGTGAGATTGTAAAAAGCATTATCAGACCTTCGGTACGGCTTAGCAACGACCTGATGTTCAATGAAGCGACTCAGGACAACTTATGAGGGTGGCAAAAGACCCTAGATTGACGTATTTTGGCTTTTGTTGGTCATGAAGTGACAACGATTGAGTCGAATCAAAATATCCATTGTATAAGGAGAACAGGTTTCTGTCTTAACAGCGTTAAGTCGACTCATTCTGAAGAGGAAAAACGTATCGAATGTCATTAAGAGAATATAACATGTAATATTTTCATTGAAATAGGCCTGATTATCAGTTAGGACCCAGACGTTGACTCAATCCACTTCTCAGCTCATGGTCCATTTGACGATGAGCAATAAAAGCTGAGGTGAACGTTACAAGTAGCAAGGCGAGACGCCGTGAAATATGCTGCTAGACGACGAATCTGGCTATCGGTCTAGATGCTGGGTAGCCGGCGAGTCAACGATTGATGGATAGTGCAACTGCTTTTAGCGAAGACTAGCTGCTGAGTAAGCGTACTCTTGCGTACGACGAACGGTCGCATTCAAGCAGCCGCAAGGATACCCGGGTGCGGAAGGTTGACAATTGGCAGTCCGCCTACGCCCTGAAAAGTCGCAATGCACGAGGAAAACACTGTCATGTGGCGGCCGTGAACCGTCACTAAAGAGGTTCTCTTGTTCTCAAGATGTCAAACAGACAAGGCACGGAAGACCAACTTTAACAATGAAGTGAGAAGGCTTTTGGTGATCTCCCTGTGGTGAAAGCTCCCAGTAAAATTCGAAAAAACTGCTACCGGCTATTGCAGACGATATCAAGTCTATATATCGGATAACAGCAATAACGCCGTACGGTTACTAGGGTTAACCATGTAAAAAAAAGTGCTTTCCGATATAAATAGGTGGGGGTTCTAATACATGAACTGTTAGTTCGTTTGTGCTCAACAGCTTATTTAAAACCAAGCTAGTAAATCTACACAGCCCAAGTTCTCAGCAAGTCCTCAGAGATTAACTTCAACAAACTGGTACAAAGTCCGAAAGGTTGTAGGACGAGCGCACAACTCTGTTAGGTAATGTGAATTCTTCTGTTAGTACTACTTCGAAACCAGGTTTGGGGAGTTTTTCCAAGTTTTATTGGAGGAACAGGAGCATTGAAAGTTTAAAAATGACCACTGCATATGTAATATTTTAGTGAGTATTTAGACATTTGGCCATCGCGTAGTGACGGTTACAAAAAAGTGCTATACGTAGATCGGAAAGCGACAATAAGGCGCTTTGTGCACTGAGTATAAACTACTGTAAATACCTTTGCAGAAAGCAGTCGATGTTCCTAAGTAGCAGTATGATTAGCATTTTTGGAAAGAATGGCCATGCAACAATTTGGAAATTAATAAAGGAACATTTCTAACGGTCAAATGAAAATGTTTGAACATAAAACGGTGATCCAAAACGATTAGAATTACTGTAGTACCTATACGAACCAGCATGAGCGAGAGACAAATTAACATTGAAGGCGTGGATAAAAAGTGAGCAGTTTAAGTGCTGGTAAAATCAATTGCTCCAGGCTCACAGTTGCGCTCAACAGGACGGAGTTTGTAGAGGGATGGCGCTCTAGCGTCTGACCCTACTCGGACCGCATACTCTATGACTAATGGACACTCCATCTATAAAATGGCGATTCGCAGAATGGAAGCTGACTTTGCGCTGGCATCTTAAGAAGAATTAGTTGAATCTTATACTGAATTGTCTTGACTGACAAGTGGCACTGGAACTGGCACCCTTATAACCAGACTGACATACTTTGGAAAATAATGACGTCTTGAAACTTAGGAACGCCGTACCTTTTACTAATGGGGACAGATAATTGGTTAGCCGAGTTAAACTAGTTCTTTCTGGTGTCTTTTATAGACAATCATGGTGTAAAAAGTTTTCCTTCGCTGGTGTGATGAACTGGTACGCAGACTGCACAAAAGGTCTGGCTGGCCAAAGTGATAAATTCCATAGACCCTGTATCATACAAATGGAGTGTGCAGGCAGTATAAAAATAGGACTGGACCAATGCTGCACAGGCCTTCAATCCCAGGGGTGCGAAAAAATCACGAATTATTGCACATTAACTTCAAACAGCTAAAAACCTCACATGATGCTTCGGACAAGTCATATTCCGCCACTGCTCTTGGTATCGATTAATTTATATTCGTAACTAAGCCACTAGTTAAAATCCGAAAAACGCCCGCCTATTAGTTACCTGACGCGAATAACTGTTGATTTTATGCACCCGAACCATTCAATTCACGGCAGAGTATGGGAGTGGGGCATAAGCATAAAAAAGTCAAAATTCTCATTCAATGAAACAAAACGAACTTTCTACCTCATTCTAGCGAATTAAAGTTACTATCTTAACATATCCATGCTTGTTCTTTTAACCTCGAAACAAGTGACAGTAAAAACCCTTTTTTGAAAATAATCCGTCCAAAAATCCTACTGCCTTGAAATGTGACAGTCAAAACAACGCGGAATGTCAATAGATAGGTATCTCATCTTGCATTGGTTATTCGAATCAAAACTTTAGAGGGAATCTTAGACCTCTGAGACTGGGTCACGACTTCCTGCAAACGCTCAATGCAAAAAGCAGTAAGTTTAAGTCGAGTCTTACGGAGTTTGCAAGGGAGGCTGCATCTAGCTCTTCCCGGCTAAGGTGACCACAAATCATAATGCTGAGGGATGGATTGATAAAGCGCAGGAGGTGCGTTAGCATCTAAAGAAAAATGTCGAATTATTAGTAAGGGAACTTCGATAAATATTTTGAGTGTACAGTGGGAAATGGCATCGAAAGGGACTACACAATTCATGTATAGATGCCGTAAATTTAAACTTGTACAGAATCCGAAAAGTAGATCACAGAAAAGCAAACCCGCTCACAAAACAAGACAATTAGTTTACATGCACATTTATCAGGAAACAGTAATTATCCAGATGACATTGTTCTATATTATGGTGGGCTACACCAAGGTGGACACGAATAAACCAGGGATATTAAATGTAGGAAGAGACTACTCACCAGGGGCCATGCTAGAGAGAGTATGCACTTCAACTCTGGAATAAATCCGTTGATGTAAGAACGCATAAAATGAGAGCTTCTGGAAGAGAAAAGAAAAATAAATTGTGCAAGAAGCGATCACTGAGACAAATCCCAATTCTTAAAAAAGAGTGATATATTTCTGGCACGTGGCAAAGTGCTGTAGACTAGTTCTCGTCGACCACTCAGAAAAAAACGAATTATAAACGGTAAAAGCTGACCCCTTAATAATACTTAGTGTCTACAGTGGCTGTTTTGCACTAAGCAGACTACAATTTAATTCAGCCTGTACATTGTTGTGCACATTATAAGGAAACATAGTGTCCTAAAGAGTCGCTTTGGGTGAACAAGCATTTTGGGAAGTCTACCAGTCTGTCTAGTAAAACAGTTTGCAAATAACAGCAATAGGACGTAGCAGCTCTAAACATTCCACTAAAATGTCTTCAAGTACAGTGCGTGACCGATCCCATGAAATCTTGGTCAAAAGTCTGAAATGCGTTTTTGATTAGGAAGGATTAGGTAAGCGCGGTTGAAATACTGATTATCTTGTGACATAATCCTATAATATTTCGGACTCGGTAGGACGTCAGCTTTTGCTGCACTACTTTTTAATCTCCTGCAAAAACCGTAGTCGGCAAAGAATGACTGCTCAAGTAGCATGCATTTTTCAGACTGATTCTCGATGTACTCGCAGATTCAAATATATTTTATAGAATGTATTAATAAAAATAGGCTCTTTTTCAGTCGTTTGACAGAAAATCACGTCATCTTTATTTTTTATACTCGAAGAAGGTGTATAATTAGGTTTTAAAAAAGTTTTCTAATTCTCGAACAATTTGGAGCCTAATCAGCCGTTGCATTAGCGCCTAGTAAATTCAGTCTACAAAGTGCATGAGTACTGCGTAAAGAAAATCACATATTCTTCTATGCCTTTAAAAAGATACCATATAGAGCCCATAAAATTCTGCAATGGATGCGGACCATGTTGTACACTTCACGAGGAACAGTGGTTAACGGAGAGGTACAATGCTGTACGAATGGACATTGCACGGTCTTAAAAATCTCATAATTAGAAACTTTTTAAAACCTGATCATACGTCTTCTTTGAGTATAAAAAATAAAGATGATGTGATTCGCTATCAAACTACTGAAAGAAAGCATATTTTTGTTCGCGCATTCTAGCAAATATATTTGAATTTGCAAGACCATCGAGAATCAGTGTGAAAAATGTATGCAACTTAAGCAGTCATTTTTTACCGACTACGGATTTTACAGGAGACTGAAAAGTAGTACATTCAAAAGCTGACATCCTACCGAGTGCGAAATATTATATGATTATGTCACAAGACAGTAAGTATTACAACCGCGCTTAAATAATCCTTCCTATTCGAAAACGCATTTCAGATTTTCGGCCAAAATTTCATGAGATCGGTCACGCACTGTAAGTAGATAAGGCATTCACTAGCCATACGGCATGTCAATATACTTAGAACGATGCGTGTTTGCCTTGACTTCATATTTACGAGAAAATACGGCCACAAAAATTAGGTTCAGCAACTTTGCGGAACCAAGCTTAACTGATTAATCTTTTCGAAAGCATTCACAATTCCCTTACATGAAATACTCCAAGCAGACCAGTAGGAAGTCGTCAACTAGGACCTCGGTTGAAGTAAATACCTAAAGATAAAACAACAGTTGGATAGATCTGGGACAAACCAGCCTAATGTGCACAAAAGAGGCAATAAAAGAAAGGTCAGTCAAGGAGTCGAGCAAATGACGTACTGCATAAATAGGTTGACCTTCTGATTCGGGAATTCACAGGTTTTAAAGGACTGACGAACTAAGGGAAGCTAAATTATTAATTAGAAAGCGTTCTATTTTGAAAAGAAAAAGGTGGCCTATGTAATTCGAGATCTGATTTTGGTCAAAGCTTTCCAAAGTGAAATGAATGACCATGAAAATCCTTTCCCCTGATGCATCAAAAGAAAAGTCAAATAAGCTATACTCCCATCCTTAAACTGACGAAAAAAGAGTTCCTAAAATTTCAAAGCACAATAATTCTTCACCTGCTCCGAAATGATTAGCAAAATCGATAGCAGAAAGGATCATGAAAGTTGCCATCGTATTCAGCTATCAGTTATGTCTCTGTTGCAGATGAATAAACGAAAGGTGCATTACTCCGGCAGAGGGGACGATAAAAGTTTAAGTCCTATTTCTTAAACGCGATGGAAAAATAATTGTAATGATAGCGACAATATGAGGTGTGCTTGCGACTAGATTTACGTCTGGCCGCAAGCAAAGCTTGTAGCTCGATATCTTAGGTGTAAACCTAAATCGAAAATATATAATATTTAATCCTTTTTCTACATGAAGAACTAATGGGGTAAGAGACTGTTCGTCTTGCCCTTTTTTAAATTTAAGACGATGGGACGACTAGCCCTAGTCGTGTTAAGCAAAAAGAAGCCTGAGGAAATTTAGAGCTTGAATACACTGATTAGCGGCACAGAAGTGGCCAGTTGATCCACTGAAAGTCGTGCACGCCCACAATAGGACGACTAAATTCGCAACCCGGAGTAAGATATGATTAACAGTTTGTTGCTTATGCCAGTGGGTCAAAGAGCTAAGGCGCTCAAATTAAAACACGACGGCATTTAACTTTATGACGCTGCGTTTTCCACGATTGGTCATTCAAAAATTTTTGAGATTAAAACTAATAAAACAAGTTCGTTGTCCTACCAGGATTAAACTAGTAAAGTGGCATCCAATACATCTTATAGGGTGCTCGGAGTGGACTCGAAGGTTCCGCCTGATAATAAAGGTCAAAGATGAAATTGTAGGTCAGAGTTGGAGATGAGAACAATTGCAAGTACATTGGACATATAAATTCTTATTTGTTTATGCTTCCAATTCTCGGGACTATGAAGTCCAACTGAAGTGAAAGGCGACGCAACATAAGTTTAAAAGAAATAATTACGAGTGGGATTAATGGCAAACCGCTGACTTACAAAAACAAAAATTAGTGCAATAAGAGGTCCGGGGTTTGTAAAGGAAGTGTATAAAAAGACCATAATAAGTGAATCGAAATGTAGGTGGTAGTGTTGTGAAATACTGAAAACAGGACGACAGGGATAAAATTATTAGAAATTGAAATTTAAAGCGACACCTGTCGTGTTTAAGACTGGCCACAGAGGGCGTGCAGCGTTTGAGTATTACCCAACAGTTCAGTCCTCGATTTTGACAATGATCAGTGTTTACTCCGCAGGAGAAAGAGGACTCTGACGATGGCATGAAAGTGAATCAGTTCATACTGATAGTAGAATTGCGCTGGTAGTGATCAAGATGGTTGAGACGGCACCTATTTAATTCTAATCTATTGTAAAACAACGAACAAAAAAATCTGCGGAACCGAGACGTATGACTTCAAACTAATCTCTAAATGAAAATGTCACCAGAATCAACAGATCTAAATGGAGCGATTTGATCTCCTCTGTGAATAAGTGCGATCAACGTGTTAGGGTCGCCAGACAGAAAAATGCGTGTAAGTAATAGTAGGAAATAGATCCTTTCCTCTCCTTTCCCTAAATTAGCATAAATCTTCTAAAATCAAATGAAATTTCCTTTGACTTTAGTTTCGTTTGCAGACAATCAACGACGTGCTCCATCAGTATTAAGACAGAGCTGCTCGAGGTAATGCCTATCATTTGCCTTGGTCAAAAATGAATGCCCAATGCACTTTTTGATTGCTGCTTGGTAAACTTATTGAACAACAAGCAGTTATAACTCAGACGCCTTTTTAGAAGGTTTAACCTCAGAGCGCGTAGAGAACGCATTGATATTCACTATCCATAATACCGTGTCTCAATAAAAGTCCGACAATTATCGCTCTGCCAAACATTTATGACCAGTAAACTAATTTAGCGTCATTTTAAAAAGTGTCTCTATAGTCATCCGAGTTAATCTGCCTCGCTGTTCGATATAGAGCTTCATATTCTCATCTACAGACTTGTCGCAGAAGGGCTTTTCAGGTTTGTAAATTTAACAGTTCGGCCTTAGTGCAGGACGACGTCCTACGTGGGCTCCACAGCAAAAAGAAGCAGGCACGGTGACTTTCACGCGAATTAGTTAATACGGATAGTAGACTTTTACAGCGCCTACCAGACATCCCCCTTCTCTTCCACTTGGACCCGCTGTCAAAATTTACTCACGAAGGTCTGAGGTTAGAGAGCACGCAGACAGTTGGCCTGGTCGGGACCGCACCTAGGCGTGTCTACACACTTTCTCAGATTCGGCAAAGTGGGTTTGGCATACAGGCAACATTGAGAAGAACCATTACAATCTGATTTGCAGACCAGCAGTCATCCACTCAACATAATCGCACATTGGACTGACTGTGAGTTCTGACTTATCCTGTCAGTTGGCAGTCTTCCAAGCTTCCACGGCCTCTAGCACACCGTGATAGCTTTAAGCGCGTCAGATGGCTTACAGAGATGAAAATGCACGAAGTCCACTACCTCACTCTCCCTTCCCATCCCCAGGTCGCAGCTAATGTCTAAGCCGGTCAGATGTCGGGAGCGAGGAATGGGCGCAGTTGCCGACATATATAGGTGCCTTGTCCACGCAGGCTGAGCACGACCTAGTTACCCAAATACAAACGCCAGTATTTGACACGACCGGGGTTTAGTGGTATACATCTCACATGCGCGAGAACGCCGAGGTCAATGAATGGAACTGTGACATCCGGAATCTCAACCAATCAGCCTGCCACTACACAGACTGAGTTGACTAGGATGTAGCGTCTGTCGGCACCCTTTCTAGCCGCGGTGTTTTGCGCGCCGTGGTAGTTTTAGACTCGAAGCACGCATTGAATAGAAAAGAAGAGAAGCCAGCTGTAGAAGCCTTGAGACGCACGCTTCCCACTAGCGTGCGAGGTTGTGGTTGGGTGCTTGAGATGTTTGAGACTCTGACGTGCGGGTGCAGGTATTGTTGGGGCAAGGTGTGTAGGTGTGATGAAGCCAGAAGTTGTCTACTGCAGATTTTTGTGAATACGCATTGGACCTTTTTGGCCCAATCGCAGAGTGAATGTATGGGTGCAATGAAGGCGCAGGACTTGACCTCCATCGAAGAACCGTTTGCGTGACCGTACATTGTCTTCCCATGCGAGTTGGACCTCCAGCACTGTTCCGATTGCATCAGCATGGAGTAGTTTTTGAGGCTTTCCGTAGGTTCCACTGCGTCTGTGGTTGGAACCCGACCACGTCACCCCAGTTGTAGTGTCGACCGAAGACTGCTGAGTTGGAAGTGGTTAGGTCTTCACGCCTGGCTAACCTTGAAAATCCACCGGGCTCCTTTGTCGTCAGTTTTGGAGATCCGAGAAAAGGTGCTGCCCAGGTTAGTTTAGTTGTCTTTTGCCTCAAGTAAGGCGCTGTTCACGATGATTTGGGGTACGTTATAGGCGGCGTCCGGTGGCGATTTGTGCCTAACCACCGTATTCATTGTGCTGGTTATGAGACCGAAGGCGTCGCAGGCAAAGAGGAGATCCACGCTCCTTTTCATCTCTACTTCAGTATTTGCACTGAGGGAACAGATTCGGCAACCCAAATGACACTGTCCCGCTGGTCCTAATAACCTGCACAGAACACCGTCTCATTCTGAACATCACCTAGATTCACCTATCGACGCCAGTGGAGACGACATGGATGCCCCATCGATCGCGAGCCTGGCAACTCCTACAGTATGTCCTTGTCCGAATTCGAGACCTCTGGGATGTTCTGGCGACATAGGCTATGCCGGGTGCCAAAGGATGTACTGACTATTGTCTTGTCATTTACAAGATGAGGATTTGCCTACAACCTCTCAAAAGATCTCATAGTAAGCGACCACCAAGTAAGTTTAGTACTGTTTTCAATGTGCGTGCCCATCATCTCCATTTCATCAACGAGCTAGCGCAGCGGCTAGTCAGTCTTCTAGTTGCCGCTACCGAGGAGAACTTATCTGTGGACAAATTATGACGCCAACCGAGGGGTATGGCCCATTTGAATGCCCCGACCGTCTTCTAACGCGCGCGCCGCCAACTACAGGACTGCCTAGACGACAACTACACCACATTCAGCAAATTGCTTGCCGAGAAGCACCGTCTGCACAAAGCCCACTTCAACCGCCCTACTTATGCAATCAAAGCAGCCTTCTACCGAAGTCTCCGCCTTGTGCAACAGCGGCTTCGGGAGATGCAGGGCGTCTGAACGGCTGACAACTCCCGGGAGATCCAAAGATAGATGCACCACCATAGTTCCGCCCGGTCCTTAGGAGGCGACCTGTGCTAACAGGACTAACTCTTTACTTTTGGTGGTAGTTATGTAGGTAGATATCACTTACATTTAGCATTCTTAAGAAAATTGCACTTAATACAAGTCATCAGTTGGGAAGGGACGTGCCAGAAAATGCAAAAATTGGGCAAAAGTAGAGGGTTGTGGTTTGTGCTTCTGTATGCACTTCACCCAAGCTCACTTTCCTTTTCGCTTTATCAACTGCGAATTCCATTGTGTGGCTTGGACCTTTTACCCATAAATTTCCACAAGGAATGCAATAGCAAATTCAGGAATGTTGACTGTGCAACTAGGGCTTTCTGACCATTCTATCTAAATGTGCGTTTTAATGATTCCATCTAGTCAATTACAGCCCGTTTGCGAGCAGTCAGTTGGTTGGTGCGTTTATGTGTATTAGAACTTATCTAGAGGCCTCGTATCACCAAAATGTAAGCCTTTCTGATGAATCAGCCGGAAACGCCACATTTGGGGTTTTGGGGTGTAGCAAATATGCGGCGACTGGGCAGCATAGAACGCAAATGGAAGGAACAGATGCGGACTATACCGTTGCCTTTCGCACTATTTCGGATGCAGGTGAATTCACCTGTTTCCAGAAAGTTGTTGAACTGCGTGGTGTTGACTTAGTCTTCAGATCTCTGAACATGCCCTAATAACGTTCGTGACCCGCCCACAGCTGGCGTTAGTACCGGTAACGCAGCGACGTTCTGGCCTGACCGGAGAAGTTCGTCTCTGATGGCAGTCGTCCTCGAAGGATAAATAATTGCCATTGCGACATTACTCGCCTGCAACGCCGTTGTAAACTATTATATTTGCATGCTCAATGTGAACGCTGCATCGTTGGCAACCGTAGTTTGCGTTCATATTTTTAGGTTTTTAGTAGAAGCCTTTACTTGCGCATCGCATTATTGCAGTCAGGCGAAATTGTAACATATAGTCCAGTTTACCTGTATGCAGGCCGCTGGTCTGTACGCTACTTAAATAAAGCCCGCACGTCCGACGGCCCACCTTGGCCAGAACACATTCCCACTACTAGACGTAACTGACAAACGGTTTCAAAGCCTTTTTGAGAGTAGGTCACAATTCCCTCTTTATCTTCCTATGAATTATCAAACACTCGATAGTTGGACAAACGGCCATCTGATTTCAAGCGTGTGAAATATTAGCGCTAATTATGCATCCCAGCCGGCCAGTTAACCCCCAGCTGGGCAACTGCCAGTTGCCCTTAAGTCTAGCCTGCACAGTCGTAGCTCCACCCAACATTGTTCACTCATCGCCCAACAAGTTGGACGCGACCAGGTTTATTATTTTCAGGAGACTGTTATAATGGACTTACGGCACTTGTCAGCGCAATACCTACATCCGAATCACCTCGCATGTGCTCAGAGGTTCCACAGTCACCTTAGGATGTCGTATTTTTCCAATGTAAACACTATCTATGACACCTGGAAGTGCGTGCACACAAACAAGCAGGATAGAGACTGCTAGGCTGTGTCGGAGGCCAGTTTTTACGCCGTCCATACATCTTGAGTTGATCACTTCGACCCATATCGCAACCAGGACCGAATTCGGATACTCCGGCCGATTTCGCCTTCGGGTCAGCCAAACAGGGCCAAAACATCACGGTGGACGAGTAGAGGAACATAATTGATAGGTTTTGCTCCTAACATCTGGAAAAAGGAATCTGAAGTCTGAATGCAAATCATCGATTAACTACGTTTAAGCAACGCTTGTCTTCTGTGCGCCTGGATCTTGTTTCATTCCCGCATAGCAAAATTTACCTGACGAAGGCCTTATATGCCTACAACTTAGTCTTCTGACCATTCTCGTGCTTCGCAAGAGCTTTTAGAGAATTCAGACGAGTGAGTCTGGCCGCCGACATAATGTCTGTTTTGCTCGCTTGGCGGAAAATTCGACCCAAGGTAGCAGAAGCTTTCCACTAACTCAAGAGTCTCATTGTCTGTTGGTACCATGCAGTTACCTCCACTGTGATAACTTGAGGTGATCATATTTTTCAGGAGCAGTATATTTGCCGTAGTCCAGCTTCGTATAGGACGACTCACGACGGCGGTTTGCCTGAACCTTCTACAGGGCGCAGTTTGTCACGCTTTTAAATGAATTTGCTGGAAGAACGCAATCCCAACAGCTGCCGGTGACATCAAAGAAGTAAACTTTCTTCCGGTTTACACTGAGTTCGATCTTAGTTCTCTGACATCAAGGTTTGGTCGGTCGAAATCGCTTCGATGACATGGCATAGTAGAGCTTTTTCATTAATGGGAACGCTAACGATCAGTTACAGAAGAATCATGATGTACGAAGCCGTCCAAGGCGAGTTACCGTTAATTATGACAGTATTCAAGGATTCAGTAAAAACACACCTTCCGCCTCAACTCGAAGCCGTACGAAATCTTTGATGTCTGCGCGCTGCGGTGCGACCGGAGTGGATTTAATTCAGCTGCAAAAAATCTAGGAATGTCAAGGGCATTTATGCCATGCCAGTTCTAGCACTGTCGCATTTGTTAAAAGTGGACGGAACAATGGCGTTTCTGTAGTGTGGATTTGGCCTCTGCTTCCAGGTCAGCACAGCAATGACACCGTTTAAATAATGCTGCTAAACAACGAGGCCATTCGCCGATCGTCTTGCCGAACTCTGGGCTTGGTTGCCACTGTGATGATATTTAAGCTATGTTAAACTTTCCTAACCATAGGTTATTTGCATTTAGTACGGCTGTAACCATGGCTGATCCAGCTAGTCTCGGCGTCGCAAATTGTGCCTCCACGTTTATTGATCTATAGCACTGACTCTAGAGAGTTCGACCCATTCTCTTTCTTACTGACGGACACCGAAAACCGAAGGTTCAAGAACCATGTCCATATCTCAACTCACCGTGTTGACCCGGATTTTAAGTTGACCTAGCCGTCTTTAAATGGACAGCGGCACTAGATCATAAGCATTAACGCTGAATTCATGGATTGGGCGACGAGCGATTTACCTAAACCACGCTTATCGCCTTTATTACGTGACCGAAAATATCCCCACGATGTTGTTGCAGCGATTGTGGACCCTCCTCTTTAATATGGAATCTGTGTGCTTTACTTGAAGAGCGCTTCTCAGAAACGGGGATAAAACACTTGCAATTCTTCCTCTATTTCACGCATGGCTTAGCATTTTCAATTTTTACGACTAACTGATGGGATGCCCGGTAAACGCATGTTTTGTGAGGCTAGAGACACCACAGGAACCCTCAAAACACTCTTGGGCTTTACGAAAACCATGCAAGAAACTTCGATTCAGACCGCGATGTCGAACTTATTTTGTTCATTTGACAACAATTTCGCCCCGTGGTATTTGAAGCTGTCGACTTTTTAAAATCAATAGCTACTGCTCCCAAAACATGTGTTCTCCTAGTCAGGGGCGTAGCGTGAGTGGATTAATCTCAGGGCTCTTGGGTGAATCGACTGATTCAGCGACCTTATTCACGCATGACACCGCACTCTCAGACTCATTATGACTTGATATCAGTCGGACGATATGGCGGACGCAGTCGAGTTTATTCAGCCGACACACGGGTACAGATTTAACACCATGAAAGGCACTTCCGAGAATTCAGTTAAAGGCGTGTTTCTACGGAACGTGTGACATTACAGTTTTGTTTAACAGCTGATCGCTTCTGGAACGGCCTGGTGAGGCTGTTATGGATGAAAATTCTCGCAGTGGTGCAGCGATAGTAGGCCTTGCTGAAGACAGATCAGCCTTGTGGAAGATGTCGCTGAACGTCGCAAATGTCGCGTTGACGTCACTAAGGGCACGACGGAATACTTCTCGATGGCAAAGTCTGTGCAATTCTTGTAGTGTTCGGCCTAGCTTTTGGGGCCGTTCCTTTTCAGAGGATAAATGCATCCTCTTATATGCGCGCACGCTTCCAACTGTAGTCCCTTATACACTACTCAGCCTTTTCCTAGACATCTGCCTTTATTTGGTACAACTATGACCATGACCACTCTAGACGGCCCCGACGACGTCACAGACTGTACCTCCACGCATGGCGATCCGCGGCAGCGGATTTGGGGAGCTCGACCTCCTCCAGCGACGAAGACCGGATATCCAAAGTCCGGGAACCACTTCCTTGCCTTGAAAAAGCATGTCGAGCCGGGCTTTGGGTTGAATTCCTCTTTGGCGCCTCCCTATGAGCAACGGCGCTGGATCGAGGACAGAGACACAGAGTCCATGAAATGAAAGACGAAGAACGTCCCCAAAACACTGGTCGTCTCTTTTGGATGGCCTCAGATATCCTCGGGATGTCGCAGCGAGCGCGGGCTGTCTCGTCTAAGACAAAGTCGGTTTCCTCCACTTGAAAGATTATTCCCAGGCCACGGTGGTCAAAAACCAGTCTTCGTTCATTCTCCACACAGCCCAAAACTAAAAGCCATTACAGGACTGACCGGACGGGTGCCAGTTACACGCGAGCTTTTGTGGCGATAAAGATGTCGCGGCAGGTCCATAGAACTTTATGAGGATTGTGGAAATCCTGCGAGCTGCATCGGTTCGGGGACAATGTCGTTTTCACTGCTCACTGGGCGGCAGCCTTACCCCAAGATATTTGAAACTGCGTACTTCTTCAAACTAGTAGCCATTGGCCCCGAGGGTGTCTTCTCCTGGTCAGGGATGTGGCTCTAAAACACGTCGGTTTTCCTAGCGTTTTTGAAAAACTGGCTAGTTTGGTGACTTTATTTACTCGACACCGCAAACTGGTGATCGTCAAGGCCTGAGGCTAGAGGACCGATATCGTCAGCATAGTTGAGATTGGCGTCCGGGTCCAAGCTCAACAATGTTAAAACCGTGTAGAACTCCACTGGGAATCCAATAATTGGCGTACTTGGACAGAATGAGCGACAGTGTACAATCTCATCGAATGCCAGATCGGATATCGGACGGTTGGGGCAGATTGTTGTGGAACAGAGCTCGCGCATTGCTGGAGACATAGTAGGCCCCTGTCATGGCGATGGTTATTTGCCGGGATACCACCTCGTTCTCTTATCAACCGCGAGGACTCAATTGACGGAGTCGAACGCTGCGAGAAGGTCATTAAAAAGGACGGCAGTCGATTGCTGGTAGCTGTGGCGGAATTCGAGAATGCACCTCACTGTAAGTATTCGGTCTGAGCACCTACGCTCAGCTTGGAACCCGGCCTGATTGGGTCTCGTCCTGCAGTTATGTACGTTCTGGAATCGACTAAGAAGGACAACAGCAAAGACCACAGCAACGCCGACGAAGCTTATGCCACGGCTGTTCTCGCGCTCGCGTCATTTTCTCCTTGTGACCTAAACGACATTGCGAAAGAAGGGTCGATACATACGTGGATTCGTTGACAGAGAAGCATTATGCATGCCACCTCTACTCGAACTTACTAAATGGGCCTTATTTGTCCGAGCTGCTTTCTCCTATATGCTTAAGCCAGAGGACTAGGCAGTAAACCAGTCTAGACCGTGTATTCAGTGACCTGAAATAGTATGATAGCATCACGCCTGCGATCAAAGTACTTTTGCAGGGCAGTTTCAAATGCGAAATTTTATTGTTACGGGAATGAACGCGTAACTTCTAAGTCATTAGCGATCTGTATTCATCCGCGTCATGCTCTTCCTAACTTCTGATCATCGTTCCACTGAATATCCTAAGAAGACGAATTCCAAACGGAGGCGCAGCTTTGGCCGTCGGCTCTAATCAGTTATAAATAGACACGTTTTTGTGTCTTCCTCGTCTGTAACCGAGTCAGGACCATAGTATTTCAGGGCAGATTCTGAACTGCGTTCCCAATAAGTCAAAAGGCCTACGTCCGACTGCCAGTGGTTTCAGTAACACGTCTTTTAAAGAACTGTCCGACCCAACGTTGAAGAGCTATTTATACCTTTCCATCACCTTCCCGATTTCCTAGTTCTACACTTTCGTTTTGTAGTTATCCGTAAAATCATTTGAGGTGCGTCATGTCGGCAGAAACTTATCACGAAATGTATCGCCGGACGACTCTTGGAAATACACTCCAGGAATCTCTTGACGAAATGCTCACCCACAATTTGATAACTTCTGGGTGCGCAATGAAAGTATGCTCCAGTCATAATAATCACTGTTTCGCATAGATCATGCAGAAATTTGACCAATGTATCTGCACAGCACTATCCAAACGTGTGAAGAATCGCCTCTTCTTGAAAGGTCATCTCAATACCTATCGAAACTGTGACAACGTTTGGACGCTTGTCATGAACGATGTGGAGATACGAGATGCCTCTGTACTGCTGCATGTGGATAAAGTAAGACATCTGAGCGACATTCCCCTTTTCATGACATTCTTGTTTCTGCCTCTTGGCCGTCTCCTGGGCTCCATCTTTTGCAAAGCATCCCTTGGGTTGGAACCGCTAATTGCGGACTGTAACAAGGCGACTTGAGACCAACAATAAGCAATTCAAAATTGTATGCTCCCCGAAGGACATAAAATATTGCCCACCAAGCAGTTGTCTTGTCAGATGGTCAATAGGGTTCGGGTTATTTCATGCCCAAAGAGCAAATGCATATTATTCTGAAGTCGGAATTAGCTTTAGTGGCCATCAGCATCAGCAGAAAACGCGTTAGTCCTCATCCTGCACATAAAGGGCCTAACTTTGCGCTGACGGGAAACTCATTATCATTCCCTCATATTAAAAAGAGAGCAGTTTATAGCACCTTTTATTAGAGAAAGAATACCGTACTTCGAGTTTTTAACACAAGGACTGCAAGAACCGATCTACGCGTTCTTGTTTACATGTGCCTTTATATTGCATTACGGTCTGCCTGAAGGGTGACAAAAAGCAGTCCTGAGTCCGCACCTTTTTAAAAACCTCAGTGAACTTTTAGCTGATTGGACTGGGTTATCAAAATGAGACCCCTGTACTTCGGTCAGGAAGCCTTTCTACACAGATGGAGTGCACCGTAAGGCCATAGTTATTGCTTATCCACATGTTAAAAGACTCGCCTTAGAACAGGGAAACTATTTCAAAGACAGAAAGTGTGCATTGATTGGTATTGTCTCATGGCAGATCCCAAAACCATACGAGCCGGCGTGGCCCGACCTGCTTGTACAAACAGATTCTACAGACTCCTCATGTTCTATAACATCGGGCACTACCCTCGGCGACAGTATAGATATCCATTACGCCGACTTTAACACACACACAAGCTGAAATAATGGACTGGTTGTGACACTGCAAATTACTTACTTCCTGGTGGACATTTGCAGTATTTCTCTGCCTTTAACAAAGAGCTCTTGGTTATCAAGCGGTCTTTAAAATTTTGCGGCAAGATGTTCATGAATTACTTTTGCTAGTCTTTCGAATAAAATTTAAAACTAGGCACGCAGCGTACGTGGGTCATCACACAGAATGATACTAATGAGCAAGTGCAGTAGAGATAGATTTAGACAGTCTTATCCATCCTAAAATGCACCCGGCTTTCCTGTTTGTTTGCAGATAAAAATTGTTGCCTGTGAGTGTAAGGATGCCAAAAGCGCAAGGACCGCGGCCGCACTCAAGGGAAATCCTACCCAGTCTTCTCAAAACAGTGCCGCACTAACTGCACCGAATCGAGAGTCAGAGGGCCTGGGTGGGCCCCCAAACCTGATGTCATTGGGCGATGACAAGACCTATATGTCGGATGACGAAGGGAGGGTTTGAAATTTGTTTTTCTGCCCTTCATCCTTTCATTCGCCCCTTGTGCAGTAACAAGTAAAGTTGGTGACCGCACTGACGTTACTTCAACCATGTTTCAGACTTCTTTGTCCCCTGCGTCATCCTCCTTGGCTGTTGTGCGGACAACTACTTCCACAAGGTCCTCTTTACTCCCTCTCTAACGTTTTTCTTCAAAGAGAGAAATCGCAACTCCTGATTTTGGACACTTTTAAACGGGTTGAGTCTGCGCTTGTCAGAACAAATGCAAATATTTTGTCGAAATAAACTTTGTAAATAATGCGTTGATTATGCTGGCGTGCAAACATATGCGGACAAATCCGCGACTGCGCTGTTATCAATTTGTGTCGGACCAAATGACAGAACTTCGCCGGTAGCGTACCATCGTCCGCCTTTAGTTGAGATTTATCGTTGATAATCGTGCGAACCAGCACAATTTTTGATGGTAGCCGCCAGAAGTCCCAGGCAATCTGGCCCTGCGCCAAAGTTCTCGTAACGGAAATGGGGTCCGCTAAGGACTAGAAAAGCACCGGCAAAGTAATAACTGAAACCTTGAGATCCAATTTATAGTGTATATCCGAAGGGTTTGTGCGTTGCCTATCAAGGGAAGAGATCCTCAGGGTGTCCTTCTAACGTTTTTACCCATCTTCCCGACGAGTAGACTTAGCGATGTCGCCGTAGTCACTTGGGTGGGCTCTCGTTATCTACCCTTGTAGACGAGTTTTCTAGTTTTCAGTCACTGCGCCCATTCTCCGCACCGGACATCCGACCGGCTCGGTCAGTAGCTGGGGCCTGGAAATGGGAACAAAGAGGTCGACGACTCAGCGCACTTTCCTCATTAAAAACAATATGACGCGCTTGAATTATCACGGTGTGCCAGAAGCCGTGGCTTGGATGGCTACCAACTGACGGGATACCTTGGAGTAGCGGACTGAGTCATACTGTAATGGCCCTTTAATGTGGCCTCTGTGGCACTACCACTTCGTAGGACCGGAGCCAGGTATGGTGGCGCGCCAAAGGCGTCTCCGGCCGCGCCAGCCGCCTCCGATCTCTGTCAACACCGGGCCTAGATGAGCGGAGGAGAGTGCGATGAACGCTGCGCGAGTCCGCTATCATTATTAACTAATTCACGCGCAGGCCACCGCCTCTGTTCTCTGCTGTGGAGCATACGGCGGACGTAGTCGGAATTGACGGTCGAACCGTAGTTTGCCGGTGGCAGCTAGGGTAGGGGTGACTGGGTGTTGTCGCCTGTTTCTCGTGGACGACTCGAATCCCTTCCGCACAGCAGAGTTGTCAAAATGACGACTTTGTACATCTTGCGTTTTTTGTTTAGATGGAAACCGTAGGGAGACGGTCTTCTGCAGGGGTTCACAGAAGAAAGAGGCCCCTATCGTTGCGGTCGCCGACCCCGTGACGACCCAGCGCTCTACCACAGGCAGCATAGCCTGTACCAAGATCAGTCAGCTTACCCGCCTTCAGCTCTGTCGCTCGGAGGGCGTACAATTCCCCGTAGAGTTCGTTATTCAATTCGTCGGGGCTGGCCATTTCGGGAGCGTAGACGCAGAAAATAGTGACCAATTTGGCTCCTTCAAGAAGCATGCGCACGGCTATGAAGCGGTCGTCGACGCCCTGAGGCAGACAGGACAGTCGTATCACGATGTCGTTCTGGGCGGCACAGACGACGCCAGAGCTGCGTCGATTCGCCTTTAGGCGGCCGCTCCAGAGGAAGGTGTGGCCTACACCCACCTCTTCCAGTTGGCCTTGTTCCGAAAATTTGGTCTCGCTGAGAACATGCCGGTTCTCGAGCAGTGTTGTGACCCTCTCCGATCGGTTGCTCAGAGCGATTTATTGCAAAATCAGCTTTTATCAATCATAATGAGTGAGAATGCGACAAGAGCACAATTGGTCAGCTACACAAGGTTGCTTTCGAAAAGTCCCGCAATTTTGCGTTAGAGATCCAGTCGGGCTAAAGTCCTAGACATAATAAGACTCATCGCATCGAGAAAACGAACCGAATAGAGACAGTCCCGATGCCGTAACTCAAGGGGGTTAAAACCGATGAGACGACTAACAGTGTATTTGATGATATGTGACGGATATATCAGCAACTGGGATGTCGACATAGACTGCCCGATCCACCATAGAGTAGACAGAATCCGCAATCTCCGTCCCAAGAAATAAAGGACAGTGCGAGTGTTTGTGCAAAGGGTGCAGTGGTCACATTAACTTGACGAGACCCCAGTTAGTTGAGAGGAAGCGTAGAAGACAGCTCGACACACCAAAAGGATTAGTAACTATTAGTTTTTCTAAGGAAATTACATTCTGGAACTGAGATTAGAAATGGCAAGTTTTGCATACGTCAACAAAAAAGACACAGTCAAAGTCATCTAGGGTTTAGGATCTTTTGTGGCAAAGGGGATGGCGAGGCGGCAATGGTCTGTCGAACTAAACTTGATAAGTGGAGGAGGTAGTATTTCCGCCGTGGCCGGTCCAGTCAGTGTGGTACCATGTTCCAGGTGCAGACTCAAGTTCGTACTGATGGGCGCCGAAGTAATCACGTTGTGCCTTCAAAAGAATGGCTCGGAAAATTAGGTGAATTAGTATAAACTGACTTTTGCATGTTGACTACCCTTCTACTGTTCAGGAACAAAGTGAAAAAGCTGTTGGCAGTCAATGTTCACCGTTAATGCCCGACAGTAAAAAGACAAAACTGGCAAGAACAATTAGTGAGGGACCCGTATTCCGGATATGCTTTTAGGTCTTCGTTAGGATTTCGAACGTCTGCAAGCAAAACATCGGAAAAGTATTGAGGGTTCAGTTGATGCATATGCACGTGCGGATTTACAAACGTGGAAGACACTAAGACGTCGGAACAAAGGTTTACTCGTCTGGCATTCCTTATTCACTCCCGGACCCATAATCAGGGACAGCGACGGATAAGGGTATAGGACAAGAGGGGAGAGACGCAGTCAGCAGAAGGCGCGGGTGTTGCTCCGTCACTGTCTCCAAATCTGTTAAGCCCCCCATTCATCGTAAACGGTAGTACTTGATGTGGTGGTGACGACCACTCGCACCTGAGTTGTGAATGATCGGAGTTGCATCACTAATTTTGGTGATTGACTTCAATCACCAAAATCACAAGGCAGTTTAGCTCATCAGTACTCCATCTGGATTCAATGTTTTATTGTATTTGCTCTGTGGGGGTAATTACACTGTCTCTACTACCAGATCCTGAGGAATAAAAGAAAACAGAGAAGTGACATCAAAAGACGATCTCGACAAACACAGCGATCGTCACTTCCTATTCAATACCTGAACTTTGTCTGGGAAAAAATCAATTAAAAGTGGGGTGTGCGAGTGAGCACGGTTCCCACTGCCAGCACTGGTTAGCCAAAGTAAGCAGTACTTATTGTATCAATCAGAAAGATCATTGGTGACACCGCGACCCAGTCAGCGCTACACCAAGTACCAACACATCTATGATGAATGCTGGGGTTAACAGATGGAGACAACGTGACAGAGCAACAAGTACACCTTCTGCTGACTGCGTCACTCTCTTCGTATTCGGTACCCTTGTCTTGAGCTGTCCCTGACGATTATTCCGGGAAAGAAAGCAGACAAATAAGGCTTTCGTTCCAACGGTGGGATCTTCCTAGCAGCCCTTGCCTAGAACCCGCAATCTTGCGTGCATCTGAAATTTGCAAACACAAGCCGACAGGCGGACATATCGAAAGACGTAAGACCCTTAGGACAGAAAGCTGAGACACGCCTAACGATTGAAGGCCGGCACGAAACAGTTGTCCGCCTCTGCCCTCCGGCCAGTGAGTGCGCGCACGAGCAAAGGAAGATTTGCTTAGTTGGTCACCCACGAAACTTGAGAATTGTGGCATATTATATGCTTAGATCGACTGTTATTAGCGCAACAAGAAAATTCTTAGCCTATATCTAGGCCAGAGCCAATTAAGACCCCATATTCATAAACCCTGTCCTTACCTTTTGTTGGCACTAACTGAAAAGTCGCTATGTCAGTGTGCACCTACAGTTGGAAAGGTGCCGGCATTTTGTTAGAGTTTGGTTTTATTGAGCCAAATATCCAAAGGCAGAGATCTCCATCCAGCGTTTAAGCATACAACAGTGCTTCTCAACAATTGCTACATTATGCTTAATGCACATGGTACAGCTTCGATCACGTATGACGAAGAAGGCCTAGAAGCTATGACGGACTGCACCCCTTCATGAGTGGCGATTCGCGACAGCTTACCTGGAGAGCTCGATTCACTCTCTTCCCCAGCGACATACCGAATACGGAAGTTCCAAGAACAACCTTTATGTCTTGGTGGATTGTGATGAGGCAAGCTACCAGCTGATGTCCTTTTCGAGGCCTCTAGGTGAACAATGGCTCGTTGGAAAGCCCACCCGTGGCGCTTGATTCATACGGTCCCGGTGGGACCCCAGCCCGGTTGAGGAGTAATTAGCTGGGCGCTGGCTGCTGGGGGCTGCTTGGTTTAGAGATGGTTTCCTTAACTTTTCAGGATTCGAAGGTGGACGTCGCTGTCCAACCTTCTGGAACAGAATGTGATTCCAGGACATTGCAGGTGGGTTCAGATTAAAAACACGAGTCCTCCACGGCGGTTTATTATCTCTTTCAAAGTGTGCATCGTTACGAGCACGAACACATTTAAAGCATTTATCCGAAAGACTCAGGTTAAATATGACTCCATTATCTGTTTATTTATAACCTAGAATTTAGTAGGGCAGTAGGTGGTACTGTTCTCTCGAAACTTGGCTTGCCTTCTTCCAAAATCAAACAAGTTGAAAGTAGTGCATAACAGCTTCGGCAAAACTTGCCCTCCCATTCGAAAGAATTTATTTCCCCGCTAATAACAGCCTCATGTTCTGTAAGTCTAGTCTGCACTTTAAAAAAGGAAAGGTTAGCGGGTGGAGAATTCGTGCACAGACAGCAACGCCGCACAAAATGAAATTTTTATCAGGAAGTAGGAAACGAACATCACATATGAATGTTACGTAAAAGGAACGAGAGCAAGCCACTCAGTGTCCATGAGGACAGGCGCGACATTTAAAAAACACACGGTACCTGGATCAAATTGGCAGGCAAACGGGCAGAACGAATAGCGTCGTAAAAGGCGAGGGCAGAACTGAAACCGGGCATTGGGATGCCTGCGCCAACGCCCTTGCATACGACCGTGCGCCAGGAACACTAAAAGACAATACGCAACACAAAGAGGAAATGAAGAACTTGCAAAACATAGCCCGAAGTAACACTGCGAATATCGCTGAAAATGCCAGCTGAATTGCTACAAAAGACACGGGAATCCCTTCGCATAAGAAGTTTAAAGGATGGGTTTTTTCATGCTACGTGGCGCAAGAACTAGATTGTCTCCGCACAACCTACTCAAAAAAGCTAGTACAATGCTTAAATATAATTGAAATTGGCAAGTGAACCATTTCAACTGGCAGAGAAATATGGCTTGTTACAAGAACAGAAGTTCTAGAGCGCATTTTTTATGTGGTTCATGCGAAGATCGAACGCTTACCTGACAGCGCTCAATAATTCCTTTGAAGAACGGGTCAAGGAGGAGGTTAGTTAAATTCGGGTTCTTCGTAAAGGCCGCTTTGATGTCACCGAGGAACCGACTAAATGAGCGCGACAAAAAATACGGATCCTAAGTCTACAACTTCGGCAAAAATTACGAACGAGCAGACGGTTTGTGCTGTCTAAACAAACACTAAGAATCAAATCTCTCATAAGGGAAAGATTTCGAACAAACCGAACCTACGTGGTATACGTATAGAAACAGATTTAACGCAAACCTAACCGATTAAGTTTCTCAGAGATCGCAATTCTGACAGCTAGCAGTCATTCACTCCCTACAGATGACAAAAAATAGTAAAATTGATATATCATGACAGCTGACTGTGAAAGTTTGCTTATTTCCTACCGTCCGCTGTAAGGAAACAATCACTATCAACATATTTCAAGAATATGGCCGATTAGTAAAGTCGGTTTATGCATTCTCAGACAAGCTGACGTCCAGTCGAGATTTTATCGACAACAGCGGAGGGTCCGCTAATAATTTTAAGGCCGATATAGAACGTTAGGCGCATTTAAGGCAAGTAAAACAGGAAAAGTCCTTGGCAGCCATTCAATTGTAAAAATGTACTTGAGATTTCCCAATCAACATTAGCGGGATATAAAATGTAAACATTTTCAAAAAAAGTCTAATTCCTGTAGGCAATCGAACGAGCATTTTGCCTTGAAAAATAATTATCATAAGAAATTTGAAGCAGACGCTAAGATTTCTAATTCAACGTCAATCTAGGAAACGATCTTGCAAAGTAGCTTGACGGGACAATGAGCTATCCAACGACACTACCAAAACGCCGTGTCCGACAGGCGCTGGCCCAATGACAACAATCAGAAGTTGAAGTATGCTGGGGCAAACGAGGGGCCGAAACACTTTTTATGTACCAAGTACATGACTACGAAAAGTATACTATGACTAAAAAGTTTAAGCTTCATCGGAAACAAAGAACATTCTCGGTGGCTGTCCTATGGTTTTGTTTAGTTCGTACAGTCGAGCTTGAAACCATCAGTCAGGTATAGTCAAGCACGCGTAGTTCAGCTGAAGATACCTGGGCAGAAAGAAAAAAGAGACGGGATCTGACCTAAAAAATTGACCGCTTGAGCTTGCAAGGAGTGTTAAATATTTCAAGATGCTAGGGCTGGGAAAAGAGCTTATCCGCTGAGAAATCGTGCATTACAGAAGGTCGGCGATGAATAAAGATTTCTATTAACGTAGAAGTGAGCCTCTGGCTGAAGGACTGAAAGGCATACCTTCGGATAATGCAGCCACCACGCCACATGAGGGCGATAGCGCCGAGGTTTAGGTCCCATCCAAATTCCTCACGAGCCTTTTGGAGGAGCATAAATCCTTGGGCGTAAGAGACTATCTTGGAGGCGTAGAGGGCCTAATGTGGGCACAAAGAGCACAAGTAGCCTGATTAAGGGGTGCAAAATGAAAATGCATATTACGCATGTGTTAAAACTACAGGCAGACAAAGGTAAAGACTTGAGGAGAGCCCCCATGGTGAAAGTCACCGACGATCAGAACTAGCGAATTACGTGGGTCAGTGCGTGTACTTGAAAATTAAATTAATCATAGTACATGGTTCGTTCACGAGAGCTGGAAGCTCCGTTTAGAACAAGCCACCGCACCGACCTGCGAGATTTTACCTCTTAGGGGTGAATAAAACGAAAGTTGTGTTTAGCGGTTTAGATGACTGCATGGAAGAACACAAGCGACTCTGGTCTAGAGTCCTCATGGGCGGTTGTCCGAACGTTACCTGCACGTTGCAATTCATACTATGCTTGTTGATTAGTGCGTCTATACCTCAATTCGTAGGTAAGCTGCAGCAATGACGCCGGTGCTCAAGACCCAGATCACGCGTTCCTGAAATAATGCTTAGTCATGCTGCACCACGTCTAGGTGACTACCTTCCTTGAGGAGTAGAAAACGAGCTGCTTATTCCGTAGGCTCTTCATTGCCTTTTTGTTTAATAACGAATAATCACGTGCACTGGTACAGGGGAAGGTATGTGACAAATGATCGAGGTACTGAGGTAACCCTCCCTGTTTTGTCTTTACAATGTGAGAAAAAGGGCAACCTGGGACAGGTACGGTTTGCGGAGGTATCGTTGTAGTCAAGTGTACCGCACGTCTTAAGAGTTTGACTGAAAAGGGAGTGGGTGGATAGAGGAGCACAGGATTACCGAATCAAAAACAATGACGCAACTGGGGTGTTTTAACATCCTACACTGTTCTGATCCTGTTTAGGTCACCGAGGTAGGTTTGAGTAAAATATGTGTATTTTATTTTATTTATTTTCAATACTCGCGATGGACAAGTTTATAGTTTTTACCTGGGCCTCTGCTGATACAAATTTGACGATCCGACCTCGGAGACTGCAATCGCAGGCTCTCTTTCTCAAAGGCACTAGATTGTAACACATCCTCGACTTGGCTCGACTCAAGAACTACAGATGGTCTTTCATATCTAAAGAGGTACCTTAGAGGTGCCTAGGATGATAGCGAACAGTGAGGTTTATGTGGGTTTCCCACATCCTGGTATTTTACTTGAGTGAGTGAGACGGCACCTCCTGAGAAGCTGTGGCAGGTGGTATGGAAACGTGTACATGGACCAATACTCTACAGCTGTTATACGCAGACCGGATCCATGAAGGGCAAAACTCCGTTTTTCTACACAGTCTCCTCGTTATTAAGTGGGGTTAAACAAATTTGCATAAAGAA
>CACRXP010001207.1:34356-49316 GCA_902702965.1 Spirometra erinaceieuropaei | reverse complement strand
AACCCACTCCTGATAATCACCACAACTCAGCTTTATTGAAAGCATCTACCGGAGGAAACTTTACCATGGTGTACAGACTAACATCTTTAATATATGTGAAATGCTAAAAACTGTCACTTGGTCAACGACCAAATAAGGGGTCCACAACGCACTACCTAGCGGAGAATTGGCGAAAGTATAAAAAAACGCGGTTTCTATGGGTCAGTTCACGTTAATTATGCTGATGATCCAAAATCCGCGCTGGTAAACACCACACCAACTGAAGAAGTGTTTGAAGGGCCGAGCGAAAGCCGACAAGAATAAAGGAATATTACCGGTCAAAAGACAGGCGCCATCATAAGCAAAGGGTCAGCTGCATAAACGACTGAGAAAATACTTGTCCGCTAAGACTACCTAGCTTACAGCTTTCCAGGCATCAGGACTACAATTTCAAACTGTGTACATGACAGTTCGACCGTCGTGGCCAACGATTTTTACCGCGTACTCCACAGCAAGGTGAAGCAGGCATGGTAAAATGCGCGTGAATTTGTTTATACTGGGAGTAGACTTGAGCAGCATCTACCACACTCATTTCTCCTCCTCCTTTCTGGGCTCACATAATGGAGTCCAGAAAGACCTACAAGCGCAGGACATAAGACGTGCAAATCGCTTCTGCTGGTTTTGGTGTGCAGACATGCCCTTGATTCCAGCCCCCCGACCGCGGAGGCGTAGAAACGACGAATCAAGTGAGAAGGTTACATCTCTGTGGTGGAAGAAAAGAGCCAGGGAAACGAAGAGCAACAAGTCGGAGAGGAGAAATAACACGAGTAATGCGAACAAGATATACGACCGAGGTTACACGACGACTAGCCAGCGCCAAGGAGAAACAATTTTGAACGAGTCGAAGAAGAAAATAACTGTCACAAGGCAGGGAGGAATTTTTTGGGTGAATACAGACCAAACTATACCGTCGTAAGGTCGTAAAATTGAACACCTGTAAAGCCGGCTCAGTAAGTTTCACCAACATCCGGCTGCTACAAACCAAGCACATTTTTTCAGAAACAACAACAACAAAAGAAAACCTCACAGCACGCCTTGCGAGAGACGATTGTTAAACCAGTCACATGCCAACTTTCGCATCCGTCAAGTGCACGGAATCGGCACACTAGTAATGAATCGCCCTCACAAAAATTGACGCCTATTAACCGGTGTATATCTCATGAGCTGCGCACATGAACTAAAAGGACACCAGTCTAAGAAAAACAGACAATCAACTGGACTCAGTTCGTAAAACTTAACTGGAAACAAATGAAAAGATCAGAGAGTACCGAAGAGAAAAAAGCAGAGAAACAAAGTTAAAAGGACTCCATCGCGACCAGACACCAATTTTACGTGTCACACTCTTTTTCCGAATTCCTTGGCGCAGACCACCTCAGATGATTTTAGGCAAGTCAGTTAAGTAGAATCAGAGGTTTTGAGCTACAAGAGGAAGCAACATCAGCTTGCGAAGTCTTTCGTCCTGCCAAAATGACTGTGAACCTAAGCTGTCACGTGCATCTGGCCTCAAGTAACTAAAGAGTGCAGCTAGAAACGCTTGAAAACAACAGAAAAGTGCAAAGGCAGCGTGGAAAATATCCGGTTCTTCGAACGAAAATATTAATTGGTATGACGGAAGTACACGCAAAAAACATTATCGTTAAGAACTCAAGAAACAAAAACCCCTAACAGGTGCAAAAATATGAAATGTCAGTCAAAATCTTCAAGTATGCTGCCAAATAGAAAAGGGGAGCTGCAAGGACGGCCAGCACAAAACAGGCTACTTACAGGTATATGTCGGCTTTTCGGCAATAACCATGGTAAAGAAGGAGACACGATCGCCGGGACAAGAGCTTCATTCGACTGGAGTTTCGGATTCCTGCTCGAACCTATCACCAGAGATAATAGCTTTTGTCTTGGATGATGGGCTCGAGCAGGAATCCGAAACTCCAAGCGAATAAATCTCTTGTGCCGGCGATCGTGTCTCCCTCTTCACGACTGCTTACTGGGACTCGTCTCTTCTCTTCCATTTGCAATAACCATGGCAGTCACCCAAGATAGTTTCAAATAATGAAGAGATCACCGTTTAAATGGTCGTCCAGACTCGGTCTTGTCACTGGGCCCAGGCGAGTGAGATAAGAGAGGATGTCTCAGACGTGCGCAAGTCTGCAATCACTATAAACTAATTCACGGGCAAGTCACTGCACTGCACTCACCATGCTGTGAAGCAGACGGGACATTGTGTTTCGTGACGATTTAAATAACCTACAGTGAGAGACCGATCTCATGAAATGTTAGCGGAAATTCTGAAATGCGTTTTCGATTCGGAAGGATTACTTAGGTAGAGGCATAACATTGCGGCATAATCCCATAATATTTCAGACTTATCAGGATGTTGGCTTTTGAATGCACTTCTTTTCGACCCCCTGTATGAATGAAACCGGTAAAAATGATTTCTTCGGTGGTATGCACATTTCACATTGACTTTCGATGGCCCTATAAATTCAAACATATTTTGTAGAAAACACGCCCAAAAATACGCTTTATTTTAAATACTTAGTAGCTAATCACGTCCTCTCCACATTTTATACTCGAAGAAGGGCATACTTAGGTTTTAGAAAAGTCTTCTAATCCCCAAATGATTTTGATCCAGATCAGCCGTTGCATTAGCGTTTTTTGATTTTAGTCTGCAAAGTGTACACTTTCTGCATAAGAAAAATCATATATTCCTCTCTGCCAAGAAGAAAACATGTGTACATTAAATTTTGCAGTGGATGCGGACTATGTATACTTTGTGAGGAACATCAATTAACGGACAGGTACGATGCTGTATGAATGGGCATTGCACGGTCTTACGAAATCTCCTAATTAGAAACTTCTCTAAAGCCGAGAGGCACTCCTTCTTCGAGTATAGAAGGTAAACGCGGCCTGATTTTCTACCAAATGAGTACAAGAAGGCATATTTTGTGCGTGTTTTCTGTAAAAAATGTTTGAATCGATATGGCCATCGAAAATCAATGTGGAAAGTGCCTACTACTTATGTAGTGAGGCCTTACCGGGTGCATTTGTACAGGGGATCGAAAAAGTGCATTCGAAAGCCAACATCCTGGCAAATCCGAAATATTATAGGATCAGGCCGCATGATAGGCCATATTAAAGCCCCGCAATATTAAATCCTTCCTAATCGAAAACGGATTTCATGAGATCTGTCACTCACTGTAAGTTTGTTTTACGTTTCGGACAACTATAGGCAGTCAATTCGTTTTCTTAGGAAACGCTGATGCAAACGGAATTTCCAACAGCTATTTTTAAACTAACTAAACCTTTCTCGGTGTATTTTAGACATTCAACGGTGTATGCATCTAAATTAACGTTCACAGGTTCGGGATGAACAAGATGTCCAGTTGGGGGGTATAGCGTACAGGAATGACAGACGATTTCACGCGTGGTGGCTATTCCACGCGGTTTCTGAGAGCCTTCGGCTTTCATCTATGATTTCACGGCAACACCCCGGTAACCGCTTCTATCGGCGGGCTAGACCAGATGAGCGTATCCAGAGTGTTTGCGTATCTCCACATCAAGTAGCCCTCTCCCTAACCCTAGTTCCTGAAAAAAACGAAAAGTCCTACACAGGGCGACATGTAATTGCGTAGACGGTCCACAGTTCACACGAAGATGCGATCGCTCGGATGAAAGAGAACTCGGATCATTCTTCTACCATGTGGAAATACTGCGCGTCTCGCCAGCTCTGTGTTTAGCGGCGGTTGAAAACACATGTAGGCAGCACGTTACTGCCGGGACACCTGTGCAGAAACCGAATCTGCGCATGAGTAGACGACTCACGGAAGGCAAATGTTATCCGCTGTAAAGCCGATCGTAGTGCTTCGCGCCCGTGCCGGTACCAAATACGATACCTCGGTGAGAGAGTGCTAACTCGCCAGGGAGTCGGTAGTTGCAACGGCAGTGAACTCTTCCTCCTGCAGGCCAGCTCAGAACACAATGCCACCAAAGTCCTGCTTCGGGACAAGGCAACGTGGACGCGTTCTCGCAGGCTCACTTCCTCGTCACGAGGCCTGACCAGCGGGACGTGCTAGCGACAGAGGCAATTTGTGGAGCAGCATTTTGGGCAGACTGTTGCCTACAACAGAAGCCCCACGTGCGGATGCAAGGTAAGCGAACACTAGGTAGCCAAATGCTGTAATATAAGATATGGCTGCATGGCGATCAGATCTTAGGGATTAAATTAATCTCAAGCGGGAATAAATACAAGACCTCAAAGAAAATACGACCCTTGCGACCCCATGAGAAAGTGCGGGATGTCATTTGTGCAGCCGCTACGGAAGCCCACAGTCGCGCACGCCAACAGCGACAGAACTGGGCCGACAAGGATATTCAGCATCTGCTCTGAGAAAGGCTAGCTATAGACGACCTACGCCAGTAATAAAACCGCTGCCGGAAAAGCAGCATTCTTCCTGTGTCGACGTTTAGTAAAGGAGAGGCTGAGGGATGTGTAGAATGATTGGATGAGTTGTGAGATTGAGAAAGCTGAAGGCTACGCTGACCGCAATAAAAGAAAGGACTTCCCAACTATCAAGGCAGTCTGTAGCTCCTAACTTCTCGGCTCTGAACTGTTAATCGGCTCCGACGGCACGACCCTTAATGGAAAAACAAATTTTGGAGGGCGGCGTTGAACATTTCATAGGAGTTCTCACGCGACCATTCACAATATCAGAGGAAGCTATCAACCGAATTCCTCCAGTGAACATCAATGCCGACATCGATCGTCAGCCCTCCCTAAAAGAGACTATCAGGGTCGTACAGCAGGTGACTAGTGGTAAGGCACCGGACGCCGACAGTTTTCAACTCACGAACAAATTGCTCAGCAGCACTCTTCATTTACGCAAATACAGGGAAAAGACGAATCTGCAGTGACCTAAGGGCATACCCAGCCTCAACTTCGCATGCAAAATCAACGCCCATGTCCCATTCAATCGTCCGAACCTATGCTTGGTGCAAGGATTTCTTCCCGAAAATCAACATGGATTCCGCAAAAGCCCAGATGGTTTGACCATCGCGACCGATGACGTCAACCGTGTCTCCTAGTGTGTGCGCAGTACCGGTAACTTGCGCGTGAACTAATTCACAATGAGCCAGACTTGCGCGGTGTTCACCGCACTCTCTTCTCGCTCATTCACCTTACTCCGGTGGCCAGTCAATATTAAGACGACCGGAGGTGGGCGCGGATGCAGTGGCCGACAAAAGTAAACAGTCAGTCTGCGCGAGCCAGGTGTGATCTGATCCCCAACATGCGCCAGGGCGCATTTGGGGGACTTCGAATCTCATGCAGACGTAAGGTGTCATAAAAGCCAAATGATGGAGTGATTGAGCCTAATGCTCAGTCTGGAGAAGAACCGTGTTAGACCGTCATTTGGCAACCTTCAAGCCATAACTTTGATGGGTCGTGATAGATTCGGGCGCATCAAATTTACTGCAGCGAAAGATGTACGGGTTTTCTGTGAGGATGGATTCTCCATTGTCGGCCTTGACCTCTCTTTCCTCTCCCATGCACCAGTCGACTGTTTAATCCGATTTCGCGAATGAATGAATAATCAGACTACAATATGTTCACGAGCTAAAGTTAGAAAACCGACGCAACCCAGGAAACCACACCTAGTTCCTCGACTGGCTTTTTACTATCATGGCAAAGGTGAAGTGGTTCCCCTGAGTACAACAGTCTGCAAATTCTCTGCAACTAGGAATGCAAGGAGGCTGGTTGTCCGCAGTTCCAGTGATGGATTGAGACTTCGACGGTTGAGAATTGTCCACAATTACTTGGCCACCTTAAAACTTCACATATGGATTGGAAGATGGCTGAAGAAAGATAAGTAATCTACGCCGCCTCATGGTTTCTATAGGGTTCCAAAATTGGTGGCGTTAAAGTTAGAAGGGAGCCAAACAAACGACGTGCCTGATTTCACCTCCAGGCGACTTGATTCAGGTTCGGGACTGGTATGAATGGGGAAAAAAGGGAGTGATGCCATCCGTGGGCGCTCCTGACGCAGTTGCAGACTACCAAAATGCGTCAAGTCGTGGTTCCCAATGATGATAAATAACGGGATATTTCAGTATTCCTGACTGACATGTAGGTAGCAACGTTCCCTTCACAACGTGGAGTCTATGGTAATTCGCAGCGCCGCGCAACACGAGTAGATGGAGTCTGACTCTTGCGTTGAGGGAACGGCAAATGTGTGGCACGCACATTGCTCTAAATGAGATAAACCCCTGCGTTTATGCTCCAGTCCAGTTTTTCTGACAGGCAGGGATAGATATTGCGTAAGCTCGCGTCACAGCAGTCGACGAAGTAACCGCGACTACTGTTGCTTACGATGGGCGAAGCATGACAGTATTCGGACGGAATTTTAGGCCTTTCTGGAACACGCTCGTGACGGGCCACGGAAGGCCGTTGTTCTCATGTCGTGCCCAAAGAAGATGGTGATACCTTTTTCTTCCGGCATACATAGTTTGTCGTTGTGCGGCCGCTCGCGATGGCTGGCTCTAGCGTAGGGGGCACCGGCGCGTCATCCGACAGTCAGAGCCGATCAATGGATATCGGTATGCGGGACTGGAAGTTTCCGATCTCGCCTAACGTGCGTGGGTCCGGAAGTTATTACCATCTATAGGATCTTTGCGGCTCGCCAACAGTAAATGAAATAGCAAGATGTGCGGACCAGTCTCTACATTATCCTTCTGGATCTGACCAAAGGCCTTTAACACAGAAACCACGATGGATTTTGGCAAAACGGACTAAAATTGGGGTTGTCGGGGCGACTTGCACACACCAACAGCTCTGTCGTCATCACTGACAACGCCAGTAGTAACACAGACAGCACTCCGTTCGGCAAGCATTTAAGTGGTCGCTCAGTGGCTAATCAACCGCAATGCGGCCGGCGAACTAGCGCCTGGATACCTCGGCCATATACGCCGCAGAGAAAAGTTTCAGAAAAGCAGTACAGTCCAGATATCCTCACAACAGTTCACCATACCTCCACGCATAAACCCAGGCTACGCATACACCTATTCGATCACACTTGTATACACGAAAACTATAAACACCACATTACCTACCACCAAACCTACATGCGTGCGGAGAAATTTTTCAGTGTCGGTATGACAAGCGGGACGTGATACGCGAAAAGGTTTGCATCTCACAGGCGATTTATGCCTTTTAGTGACGTTAGGCCCTGTGGAGTGGAGGATTAGCATGCACGAATCACGCAACAGACGACGACCTCATCAAGTCAAACACCACGCACAATCTCGCCACCAGTCGGTTTGACTCAGGGCATGAGGTTGATACTGGGATGGAATTCATTCTCGCCACAGTATATCCGAAGGGATTTAATTTATAACGATATGCTATCAAATGGGGGTTAAAAAGTTGCGAACTGACTAGGTAACTTTGTTCCTCCCAGGACTGAGGATCAGGCTGCAATGGCTTCCTAGCCTGGCCTTTACGGGACCACTCTTCTACGTGGCACATGTCAGGGGCTAGGCCAAGAATGGGACGCGTGGGTGGAGTAATAAGTCCGGCCAATTCCTTTTGAGGAAAAGTGCGATAGAGCCATTTCCTAAATGGAGTTATACCGTAAGCCAGACGGAGATGGCTGGGAAATGCACATGTCCCGGAATTAGCAGCATTAAATGAGTTCTATGCAGCACGGCACTCGCATACATAGGAGTGACGTTCGCTGGCCTATCCCGCTTATCCATTCTCGTCGGGCGAACAGGACGGATCGGCTAACATCGCCACCATGTGACTTCAATATTCTCGATCGCAACTAGCACTGCGCGACCCCGTAACTGAAGTCGCAGAGCCTTTGACCTATAAAGGTCCGATGACCAACGGTCTCGGGTTCAAACGTCAGTTGGTTTATTGATGGTTTATGAAGTCAAATACGTCATAAATAGACATTCTAGTTTTCTTGTCAATAAATCCCCTCAATGAGGCTGACTCTTATGCCCACATTAAAAAGGTCGTGATGTCGGTTTTTTTTAGTAAATTTGTGAAAGACCTATGCTAGGTCATAACCAAGTCAGGGCAACTGGCGTCAGGAAATAGTTGGATAGCTGTGTTCAACTATCGGCGATCGCTACTACTTCATTGATCAGTATGTAAAAAGTTACGAAAACAAGACGAATTTCCAAGTGAACTTTTGTCAAGAAGGGTTTCGACAACAGTGTAGTAGGAGTTAAGTACAGTCTGAGCGCCATTCTAATGGATGCAGAAGATACCCAAAAATGGACACTTTCATCTCGTTTTTTCAGTGTGGTAAACCCAGGCCTTGTTGCTCCTGAGAAACATAAAGACCCATGCGAACAAGCAGTTAGTTTGAATAACTTGTGAAAAATATTGAATATGGAAGAAGAAAAAGGCGGGATAACAAAGTTGGAAGATATAAATGCACATTTATGGCAAAGGAGCGATTATCGTAGCTGGTCCATCTCGTGCAATGTTAACTGACACTGAAATGTGTTTGCAAATTGGGAAGGATTGCTTAGGTGAGATTGTAACATCGGTTACTGTATGGTATAACAAAACGATATCTCAGTCCCGCCACGATGTCAGCTTTTGGAAGCTCTTTTTTAAAGCCTCCGGAAAGTACACTTGGTAGAAAAATGACTACCCAGGTAGTATGACTTTTCCCATTGATTTTCGGTACCCTTTATAGAGAACATGCAAAAATTTTTTTCTGCACTCATTTGGTAAAAAATTGCGTTTCCTTTAAATTATATACTTGAAGAAAGGGTATTTTTCATCTAAAACAAGTTTGTACTTATGGGATTTCTTAAGACCATGAAATGTCCATT
This sequence comes from Spirometra erinaceieuropaei, assembly GCA_902702965.1. Taxonomy (NCBI): domain Eukaryota; kingdom Metazoa; phylum Platyhelminthes; class Cestoda; order Diphyllobothriidea; family Diphyllobothriidae; genus Spirometra; species Spirometra erinaceieuropaei. The sequence continues at coordinate 40,433 of CACRXP010001207.1, read as the reverse complement.
CATACTACATTGTACCTGTCTGTTTATTAATGTTGCTAACGAAGTATGCCACATGGTTCGCACCCATAAAGTAGAGAAATCTATGATTTTCCCCACATGGCGGGCATACAGCGTGTAGTTTGGAAACCCTAAGCGCAGCTGCAACTGCAGGTCAGGCCAAAAATTATTCGGGAATTGGAAGTTTCTAAGCCGAAAGATACCCCTTCTTCAGGTGTAAAAGCAAGGGATGACGTGATTTACTACCAAATTGATGTTTTCTAAAAACGCATTTTAATTTACAGGGGCATCGGGTATCAACGGGGAGAGTGCATACGAATTAAGTGGTCATTTCTGTCAACTGTAGTTTTTACAGGCAGCCGGGATGGAGCTCATCCAAAAGACGGCATTCTAGCGTGACTAAAACATCTTGGGACTGCGCTGCCCTATGCCCGATATTACAAGCCCGCCTAAGTAATCCTTTCTAATCAAGAACAGATTTCAGAATTCTGGCTAACATTTCATTAGATGGGTCAGCTACTGAATACCCTGGTGTCCACCAACTAAGCAAGGTGTTCCAATTATTTGACAGAAACCATGTAAGCTTTCACATATACGACTTGGTTCAAATCTACTTCACATGCAACAGGCACAAGAAACATCAAAACTTCCGAAGCCCTGCGAGAAAAGCACGCGAACTGCACTAGGTTTTAACATTTGTAAACCTGAAACTGACGTACTGTCCAAAATGCGCACAAAAATAATTCCGCTGAAGTGCAATCCTCTTGTGTGATTTATGTGAAAGCAAATATTTTTCGTAGTAACAAAAGTGACGTTTGTCAAAAAAACTATTTCTGTGGAAAGTGACGTCGCCGCCTATGGTGAGTTCACACCAAATAAGTGCCGGCAAACTGCACAGGTGTCTGGAATCGAACACTTTATGAAAAGTAAGGGCAGACAAATCAAGGAAATGTGAACTCTTAGCACCACTGACAGCGTATGAATATGAAATTATGTCAAGTTACATGTTGTTATAACCGAAAAGCATTGATTAGCAGGGACCTCGTATTCATTAACCTCCTTTGGAACAACATCAGACGTCATTTTTTAAGCATGTCATAAATTGTAAGCGATGCTGCAAGGGTACGTGAGGGTGAATGCCAAAATACCAATTTCCTGTGCCTACTAACTTGTGACTGCGCTCTGCAGAGTGCTGTTATTCAATAAGGCGCCCATGTATGCTTAAGTCAGAGCTGGAGGAATTCGTGGACCGAAATTAACAGCAGCATAATCGTCTCCAGCTTATTCGGGGACGACTTAAGAGTGCAAGTGTGTAGATAAGTGTGCCTGAGGGAGTAGTAAAGGAAAGGCGGTTAGATAAGCACAGTCGTTTAAAAAAAACATGCAAATCGAGCAAGCTACCTGACCCGAGACATCACGAATCTGATCAACCGTGATGACACCCTTGGAGTCCTTAAAGGACAGAATGTCCCTTGTAATGGCTATCAGATAAGACTCCAGTTCCCCTTTGTTCCATTCGTCAAACACCTAAAGGCGAATAGAGGGTAGACTGAATCCGCGTAAACGCAAGTATGAATTTCCACATATGTAAATGATAGAATGGGCGAAAGCAGAATGAGGGATCATGGAGAGAATGAGCTTCTGTTATAAAATAGTTTTATGGAACTTTGCGCATAAAATAGTAGCAATTGCTCAGATAAAGGCGACAGAAAGCTAGAACTGAGAAGTCCTTAAGAAGGATTTGAAAGCAGAAGTGACAAATGGGCCGGAGAAAAGTAGTGGCATTGCTAAAGCTACAACAAAGCCGTAGAGGAAACATGCTGAAGCGTCACCGATTTACCTTTGATATCTCGTCGACAGACAAGTTAAGATAGCTGCGGAGAAGATGGTAGGCTTCAGAAATGAGTTGCATATCACCGTACTCGATGCCGTTATGAACCATTTTTACGAAATGCCCAGCTCCACCACTGCCAGCCTATAAAGTGTTCAAACGCAATTTAGGGCTGAAGACATGCAAACGTCTGTGAAACATGTACTTAAGAACTCGTTGGGGAAAACAAATAGCTTTGACAATGTAGGGGTCTAGTAGCAGGCCTGAATGTAGGTGTGAAGCTGTCGCGGCTCAAATTTTCTAAGCTGATTCGTGTTAACATCAGAGATCAGTGAACTGGTCAATGCAGCAGTTTTTATTAAAATAGTTGAAGGAATATATACGCTTCCGACGCTACAGTAATACACTCCTTTCCCTGACAAATTACGCAACATTTTGTGAACTATAATAAGTACGTAGGTCATGTCGCTTCCTTGTACTAAAATAACGCGCGCATGCATCTAGAAATTGGACGTATTTCAGTTACCATTAACCATGATTATGGTAACAATAATTGTGTACAACAGTCTCTACAATCTTTAAACTTAATGCATCACGTCCCGCTGTATAAAAACATTACTAAAGGGAACGATAATCTTGGGGGAAGCCGTAGGACCTGTGGGGAACAAAAAAACTAAGTCACACGTGACCCTTACGAAGTCTAAACCCCGCTTCAGAATGCAAAGTGGCGTAAGCTAAAAAAATAAGTGATTAGGCGAGAGTAATACTGACAAAACGAACAATGAAAAGTGATGACAAAACAAGGAAGTAAACCTACCCAGTCGCAGCATGGTTCGCCATCAGGAGCTTTCGCAGCAATCGATTGGAAAATTGTTTTGATTCGGGGCCTGCAAAAAGGAAGCGAATAAAAGAGCACTTAACTTTTTGGGGTAGGCACATTAGGCTAGAGTAACAAAACGGTCCAGAAAGCAATAGGATGACGGGATTCCAAATAGTCCGGAAGGAGTCTGACGTGTAAACAAGCGCATGCAGGAATTAATGTTATTTTAAATATACTGCATCGCTTTTGGTACGAAATCGTCACCTCTCGCTTTTCCTGCACCTATGGCAGCTTCTATGTCCTCACTAACGAACTTGCATGCATTCTGTGAGCGTACTGATTCTTCCCTCCGTCGTTCGTTCGCGGTAAGTAACCACTTCAACCAAGAATTAATAATCGAAAGAAATCAGGGTCGACGGTTATGATTCAGTTTAAATCCCCAGTCTGTGCACTTTTTGCGTTTGGGAAACTCGATGTCAGATGTTTCATTCAAAAGAACTTGCTCATCATAAAAGCCTTCTCTAGTACCAGTAGCTCTACTACTGCTGTTGCTGCTGCCGCTACTGCAACTGCTGTCACTACTGACAAGTACGTAGAATGAGTGGACTTAGAAAAAAACATTCGATGAGGCGACAAAATTCGGGCCTAGTTGGGCGATAGAAGGGTAGACTCGTGTGTAATATGTTAAGGGGCAATCCTGACAAGAACAAAGACTTGGGACAACCTACTGATAGTTGCAAAACCAAGGTTATTTACTGACAAAGGTCAAGCGAAAACGTAACAACGATGCGCAGGAACAAAGTGCCTAAGTTTCCGTGGACTCCCGATGACAGGTCATGTTCAAGTGCTCAACTGTTCTAAGGAGTCGGTAAATGACAGCCTATTGATCTAAACTTCCGGTGCATTGTGTCTAAATAGCGAAAAAAACTATCAATGCTAGGCGGCATGATCGCATTTGATTGAATTTCTTCTATCAGAACTTGCGCAGGATAATAACGTGTGATGCGCTTGAAGGAACACCGCAAGCACTTCAAAAATATAGGATATACGACTAATGTCGAATCGGTAAGGCCGACATCAAAAAATCCAATATAGAAAGAACCAGATGTAAACGATCCAAATGAACTCTTGTACTCGTACACTTGTCGCCAATGTCAGGGGGCCAACTGTAGCCGTTTTCATCTACCCCCTATAAAAGTGGAGAAACGTAGCAGAGCAGACTGTGCAAAATCTGTAAGCAGAGTTGTCTTCTTCAGTTAGGTTTTCTGCACGAACTCGGACAAGTCTCGGGAGTGCGAGATATTATGGTTATGGGAAAGTTACCCTACGCTAGTCACATGGCAGGAAACCGACCAATATGGGACAGTGCAAGAATCAACAAGCAAAAACAAAAGGCCTGAGTCAAACAGAAAATGAGAGGCCTTGACTTCTGGATAAAGAAATAAGGAATCAAAATCGTTAAGGGGAGAAATTAGCATGGATTGGTGCCAACAAATCCACTGTATACTAAACAAAAGAACCAGTAATAGAGACTGTCAACGTCAAAATACTCCTCAACATCCCTCATAGCAGGAGAGCAAGTTGTGGCGAAGGAAAAAGGGACCAAGTCAGTTTTATCGTTGCGACTAAAAAGAATGTTTGATCGCGGTGATTTTCCCTTCTTCCTTTATCTGCCTGCTAATGACATTAAGCCGACGTATGCAAATAAACAAAACTTGGAGTCTTGTTGGTGTTAAAAAGAGAGGTAGGTTTGTCCCTTCTTTGATGACATACACTTCAAACGGGTAATTTGGAGAAAAAGGAAATTGATGTTTTTAAAAACTAACGTGTCTGCCTTGCTTTGTTGCACTCTCGTAAATGGCACAGGGTAAAGTAAACGGGTTAGAAACCGACGTATTAATTTACTTTGTAGTCGGTTATGTAGGGCTGTTTGATCTAGAATACGTCAGTCTACAGAAAAGGCCGATGCGAGGGCAGATTACATCTTCTGCAGCAACTAGATATCTAGGGAATACACTTCAGTCCTTTTAAAAAACAATAGACTCATACAGAAACAATTGAGTAAACTATGCACATTTATGGACTATGAGGGCCTGGGTTATTTCACTAGTCGCAGTAAACTATCACGAAGAAAGTGCACAAAAGAAAGGACTCGGGATTGCAAGAGGATTACCAGGCCTTGGGATTGCCACCGGGCATGAGGCTGGGACCATAACGCGCACCTTCTTCACCGCCGCTGACCCCAGAGCCGACATATAGTAAGCCCTTCTCCTCCAAGTACTTGCAGCGGCGCTCCGTGTCAGCAAACTCGGAGTTTCCTCCGTCAATGACGATATCTCCTTGCTCCAATAAGGGAAGCTATTTGCAAACCGACAAAGTAGAGGAAATCAATACCTAGAAGCCCCTAACAGAAAGGGAATATACATCCAAAATTCATGGCGGTCAAACCCACAGAAATGGATGTTTTGAAAAGATAACATGGGCGGACATAGCATTCAGGAGTAGAACGTCGGGTGAATCCAATGTAATGTTGACTCTGAGGCTGGTTAGACTAATATCCAGCGAACTCCGTTAAGTGTTATACCATCAACGTGCATTCGAGTCCGTCAGAATAAAATAAGTTAACTTTGTGAATGTTTAGGTGACCGTATGTCCCTAAATATGTACTAGTATATCAAATAATTAGACATTATTTACACTGCAATTTCCATGCGAAACCTAGACCACTACTATTTATATATTTCTCATACGAAAGGGTTTTTTGTGGAAGACGACTACATTTTGTCATAAGTTAATGAAAATTGGTCCTTAATGTTAAGACCTTGGACATAGGGGAAGTCGCCTGACAGGACGAAAATGCAAACGACTTAAGCCTGTAGTCCAGGCAAGGTGAAACTGGGAGACGGCACCGTAAAAAATCAAGCTTACCAAGAGTTCGATGAAGTCGTCGACTGGTTTCCCAGCTTTCACAAGAAGCATAACAACACGCGGTTTTGCCAAAGAGGAAACAAATTCGTTAACAGTTTTCGCACCGCACAAATTTTTACGGTCTTTTTCTTTTGCCAAGAAATCGTCAACTTTGGATGTTGTTCGATTAAAAACACATACCTAAGGGAGTAAAAAATAAAACGACTTACGTTGAAACCATGGTCCAGCATGTTCAAGACCAGGTTTTGGCCCATTACGGCCAAGCCTATCAATCCAATATCAGCATTTCTGGAAAGCAAGAAAACAGGCGACGTGTGGGTGAGCGAGACATCGAAATTGACTAACTACGGAGATGAAGCAAGGGATACACTTCGGTAAAAAAATTGTAAGAAAAAAGATAGCGCTCTTAATATGAAGTCATTAACATGGCCAAGTATAGGCTGTGGAGGACTGTTTATTAGTGAAGGCATCCCCGAAAGGTTAATCAAGATCCAACAGAAG
>CACRXP010001207.1:11983-26323 GCA_902702965.1 Spirometra erinaceieuropaei | reverse complement strand
AAGTACCTATGGTTTTATGCTTGTTTATATATAGAACTTTAGCTAAAAGACGCGTGTGGTTAGTAGTGGACTAAATGGCTGACCATGATTTAAGCATGGCCTGCATTTCTGGTTTTCGGTACATAGAACTGGAAACAAAATGAACTTCCTCATATATCTACTATCCTCCAGCAATAAGCTAATGGACCTCACACTCGATCTCCCTCTGGCGCAATATGTAAAGGTGCCAACAAGATTTTGATAGAACCAGAGAGCGAATAGTCAAGGCCTAGTTTTCACTAAAGACTTCTCTAATATCGACGAAGTGAATTTCAATGCACCTCTTGGGAAAAGTGACCATACAACGTTACTATGAAATTACTCGCCCTTATCTCAACACCAGAAGAGAAAAGAAGGCCAACCTAATATATGGAGGGCAGATTTTAACACAATGTAGAACCAATTGATTTCCGTGAACTGAGACCGTTTGCTCAGGGGAGATCCGGAGGACGACTGGAGGTCGTTTAAGACGATTTCGCTCGATCTGATTCGGCGCTGTTTTCCACCTAAAGTACAAAATCAACTAGTCGACCTGTTTGGTTAATTAGGGACCTAAATAGGCTGTTATGAAAGAAAAACAAAAGGTGGAAAATATTCAGGGAAACTGCGTCACCAGCGCATTTCGAAGAATTTCGCCGTCAACGAAATGCAATCAAAAAATGTATCCGTCAGACACGGAAGGAGTATGAATCGAAAATTATCCGACAAGCTGAACAGAAGCCCAAGATTTTATTTCATTATCTTAACAGCAGACTGAAAAACGATGACCCGGTCACAGCATTAAAGGATGATAATGGTGTAGAAATCATTGAGAACAGCGGGAAATCCGAACACTTGGGACGGTATTTTGCCTCAGTTTTTAGTAGAGAAACAGAGTTTCGTAGTCGCAGTAGCAGCAATACTGTTAAGACTGCTGGTCCCGTGTTTGATTTCATACTCTTCCAGACAGCTGTCGTGGAAAGGGTAGTTGCAATATCTCAAAGAAGCAAAGTCTTCATATTCGGACAATATACGGGCCAAATTCTTTAAATAATTAGCAAACTTATTCTCCAAACCACTGGCACACATCTTCCGCTCATCATTCGAATTAGAAAGGCTGCCATCGGAATGGAAGACAGCAAATATCTATCCAAAATACAAGGGCGGGGCTCGCACTATTGCTAACAATTAGGGGCCTGTTAGTCCCACCTGCATCCGCTCCTGATCCTATAAACTGTGCAATTTTCAACAAAAAGCCTAAGTAATGCCCTCGCATAGGCAATATTTCCTTGACATACGGGGGGGGAAGGTAAGCGTCGGACAGCTCTGTACAGCAGCAGGGAATGCTGCCAGATCCTTTCAGGTAATACATTCTTCAAATCCTACGTTGATAACAAACTGTTTAAATTTGACGCCGTCTCAAAGAATCTAGTTCGCTCAACACCCTTTCTCGCTGTCACAATACAGCTGGAAAGGATGCGTTGAAAGATAACAAATAACTGCTGACGTCTTGAACGACATCGGAGGTGGATTCACTTTTGCACACGTCTTCGATCTCCAAATCATTACCCACAATACTGTAAGGTTCCTCATTTTACTACGGTAAACCAGCTTGAGAGGATCTAAGGGAAAATTAGAAATTTTTCCTAGTCTGCTGACTAAGAACAGGGAAACTCCGACTGCACTTTTACCGTTTGGAGTCACGACTATGTTGTATTTCCCCCCCCCCCCTAGAGCCGTCATCCATTTATAAAACTACCTCATTGTATAGCCCTACGACCTTGCAACGTTCGCACCTGTGATATTTAGTAAAGTATTTAATCTGCTTGACAAAAGCCATAGTCGACGCGTCACATACTACTGCTACCACGCGAGATGTAGCAAGCAACTGCAGAAACAGCGCACCGAATCCCACTTTCCTTAAGGGATCTAATCTCGTAAACATTTTGCTTAGAAAACACTTGCACAGCATACGATTTTCCTTTTTCGCAGTAAATGGCTACCGAAAAAACGGCCGTTACGAACTGTCTGGCAATCATTGCCAGGACTGACGACAGTTCCATTTTGGTCTTCCGAAGCGGACGGAGGGTTGCGTGGGAAGTAAGCCTTCTGTATTGCTCTCCTCTTGGTCATAAGACATACTTACGCCTTCTGAGATGTCAGTTAACCATGTCGACATACTGTCTTCGACTGCCAACAAGTGACTTGACCACTACCGTTTTGGAGCCACAGTATACCATATATGTCCGTCTTATGTAATACCTCACGGTACAAGGACACCTTGAGGAATTTTCTGAAGCGATTGAATATAAACCCAGACACCTGGGTGGACCTCGCTCAAAATTAACCGGTATAGAGTAGAGAAGTGAAGACTGACGCAGCCATTCACAAAGTAAACCTAATCGCCACCGCCAAATCCGAAAGGGAGGCGCGCAAGTCACAAGCGCCTCGACTCCTCAGTGCCAGCAGCCAGTGGCTTCTAACATGCCCGCGCTGCCAACTTATAGTCCGCGCGCGAATCGGCTTGTAGGACACCTTCAGAGACAATACACCCACGCCAAGGCAACCTCAACATATCCTCTCACGAAAACCCTTACTGTCACCCCCTGCAGCAGACCCTGTGACGACGACCGCTCGCCTCACCGGTAATCAGACTGCCGATGCCACGCCGCCAGCGATCTCCTCCATCATCAGTTCTGCCCGAACCAATGTGACGGTCACGATGACCAGTTCCGCCAACGCTACGACCTCTCGCACCCCCCGCAGATCGGACGATATCTGACGTTCCGTCATTTATTACTGTCAACATCGACACTGCCCACCTCCGCCGATATGGACTCTTCGCAACCTGTCCTCATTGCGATCGCACATTCGTCCCACACATCACCCTTGTCGGTCACTTGCGAATCCATCGCGGAGAGGCTGGGGAACCAGTGCCTAGGGCAACCACACACATTCGCAGCATCCACTTTCATTGTACCAACTCTCCACGCACATTCGTCCACAGGATGAACCTACACGGTTACATGCGTATCCACGACAGCGGAATCCACCGTAGTACAGATGAACGTAGTACACCAAGCACACTCACTGTGCATAGTCAAATCAACACCTCATCGCCCAGCGCACTCACCACCAGCAGCTCCACCACCATCACCACTCAAACCGCATCCAACGCTCCTGACCTATACTGCCTAAATTGCCCTTGTATATTCACTTCACACATTGGCCTGGTCGGTCACATGCAAATCCATAGCACGGAGATTGTCGAACCGGTGTTTGGAGCACCAAAATACACCAGACGCACTCGACTCAACTGCCCGTGATGCCCCGCACATTTAGCTACCGTAGGAACCTACTAGGCCACATGCGCATCCACGAAGACCTGTGGTAGATCACCGTCGGTCATACTACAACATCACATCTCTCCTCACGGGCATCTACAACGCATATCAACGTCATTGATCTGCCCACAATTGGCAGCTTTCACGCAAGTGATGAGTGTGCTTCTCGGTTCATTCTCCATATGCAATCTAAACCTGAGACTATCACAATGTGCCGAGCGCCGTGGCTTGAAAGTTTGCCGACTAAACTGAGTCCACACAGCCTGCCAGTTGTTTGTATTTTTGTGGAGGTGCGGACTGATGAAATGAGATTCAGACTGCAACGGCTCCTTCTTAACGTAACCACAGGAACTCTCACTCATGTGAGCTGTATACCGCCCACCCCGTGTTGTGCAAAATCCCGGTTATTGCGTTTAGGGGGTCATGTCGTGCATTTAGCGCGCGCAGACGAGGTCACTAATTATGTCGGCCACTGTGTGTGTTGGAAGGCCCAGTTGCAGGCTCAAGCAGCGCATACTGGGATCCCTGCCGCCTTCATTGTTGTTGTCGTTGGTTAAAATCCTGGCCAAGTTTTGTTGTGGACCAGGGGGTCTGGTAGTACGCTTAAGTGCAGGTCCGGCCATGCCAGCCACCTACGTCCTCTCCCGTCTCCGGTCCGTGGACCATGTCTTGGCACCGGGCTCAGGTGGGAGAGAATAGAGAGTGGGTGGATGCAGCGCAAGTCTATTCTTACTTTAAACTAGTTCATGCGCAAGTCACTGTGCCTACTCTTACCTTGCTGTGGAGCATACGGTGGACATAATCGGCAACGACGGTTAAACTCTCATGTACTTCTTCAGTAACTTTACGACGTACAACTTTAACATCTCGTGCAATATGGTTCCTTAGAGTCCACTGAGACACCTGCTGCGACATAACGTATTGCTTAAATGACCAAAATTCGGCAGATGGTGTAAACTACGGAGGAACAGCAAGAGTCACGGCAGCAGAGTCATGCGCACGCAAGCCACGTCAAAGCAAAGCGTAGTGGCGCCCTTCATGCCACACACACCAGCCAATCAGAGCGAAGGTTCAAAGAGCCGGTCGGACAATGAGAACGAACTGAGCTCATATCTCGACAGGTTGCGATATGAGAATATTATGCCGATATCGACATGTTATTAGAGCTGGTCCTGTTTGTCTGGTGCGGTGATAGTAGCTTTACGACGTTATACCTGTTATGAAACACTTTCCGCTTCTTTAAGGTCTGAGGTATGGGTTGACGACCAGTTCCCGAAAAATCCATAACTCAGCACACAATCTTAGACAGCATTCAGTTAATTGAGTTCTGTGGAGTAAAGATGGTTGCTCGCGATGAAAGTTTTTGAAAGGGAGAACGTGAAAGTGTATTAAATCTATAATCGATAGAATAACATTTACTACAAAGTATCTAACGAAAAGTGGAAGACCATATAAACAGGTATGTACAGACTGTCGATCAGACGACTTCTACACCACTTAGTTATTGATACATGTAAGATCCATGAGCCTGGGCCATTTATGTGAGTTTTTAGGGTAGAGAAAAAAGATAATACTCCCAACCAAGAACGCAGTGGTCACTTCGGCTGCAACACTTGTCAGTACCCAAACTGAGAATACAACTTCCACCTCTAGTAAAGGGGCAATTCAAACAGTTTGACTGCTGCCCATCTCGGAACCGCGTGGCTACTTTAATTTGTTTAATAAGAGACTCGTCGATGACCAGTTGAGTAATTTCCTGCTCAAAGAAGTCTTCCGGTTGCGTGCAGGGCATAAACTCCCTCATAATACCTGTCATATTGGAATTAACATGTAGCATCGGTTTTTCGTTCTCAATGATAGCGTTTATTTGCAAGATGGCTTATCTTCTGCATCACGCGGTCGTTTCAGGGGCCATTTGCAAGGACAGTATAAGAATCTATTTGGTTTCATACCCGTGAGTGGCAGCTCGTGATTTGCTACCTTCTGTTTCACTTTAGACAATGTCCATTCGTGATATTCGTGTTGTTGACATGTACGAAAATTGGGCGATCCATCCCCTCCGTTCAGTTCATTCCATCGAAATAAACTATCATTTTTCAAAATTTCTTATCAAACTTCTTGTTTAACGAATCTTTTTCACCCTTACGTTGTCGACTCTGAAATGGCTTGCAGCTAGTGTCAATTCGTTCATTCTCCGAGTAGACTTTGCATATTTGTGTTAAACATTGTCATATATTATTCTCATGATTTCTGGAAATCGTTTTTTTGTCTTTGCCCTCGACAACTGCTCTTGGAATTTGCACGCTGTATCCAGCCCGTTCTCCTGCTTTTTATTTTACAGCTGTTCGACTTTAATAGGACGTTGGTATGTTTACGAAAATGGCTTTTAATTATTTCACAAAAAGAAATGTCTCTTTTTTGTAATTTGCATGTCCACTACATTCAGATGTCTCTTTCTCTCGCTTCGACACTTTAGTAATTCTGCTGCTAGTTTTCTCCTTCTCATTCGGGGAGCAATCCGACTAAAAAGACACATCGGATGGTTGCTTCGTAGTTCAGACAAAATGAGCTGGGACTGCGGTGTTCTCCTAGGAAGACCTGCAAGGATCTTAATTGGATCTCTTCTCTATTAGCCGCAAGTAGTTGCCCCAAAAAGAAAATCTTTCGGGTTTGAATTTCAGCGTATCCCTATGCACCATCCACTTGATTATGCTATAAGAAGGAATAATAATTGTTCTCAAAGGAGTGCCAAGAAAGGGAAAGGAGACTGGAATGGCCATTTCTTGTTTATTAGCCGTCATCAGCCAGCCATATCCGATCCCACATTTTTCGAGAGTCTGGGACTCGAACTCGGAAACCACGATCATTGGGTCGAACGTTCTGTGATTGCGCCACTGCCCGTAGTCCTGTCGGTTTCGACTGAGAATATTAACTATGCTGGTCCTTTTACCCAGAAACTACTTGAACGAACGAAATTTAAGACGGCATCCTGCTTTCTCTTTATTGGTGGGCATTGGAAGTTAATCTTTTAGATCTGTCCTTGTGCCCGTATTTTCTATACCCTTAAACTGGGTGCCTGCTACCTACTTAGAAAATTTGCAGCACTCTCAACAATGGACGCTTTGAACAAAAATTTGTTCATTTTACTAACACCCAAGTAACCGTCAACTGAACTCTGATCGTCCATTCCTGCCAACTATATTTGCACATTCGCGCCAAGTCTTTTTAATTACTGTTGCACTACCATGCATTGCGCATAGCAGTATCTGCTTCATTGAAACCTCTGATTCCGGTATTTTCGTTAGATTTACACAGATATGGCGTACCTCTTGTGCTTTTTAGGACACCGATGGCTCCTTGCGATGGCTCTTTGTAGATCGAAAGGCAATCAACTTTCGCCGGGCTTCTTCACACGAAAAGCGTCTACAAATACCATCATTGTAGACTTTACACAGATGCATGGCTTTGTTACGTCATCTTCAGTTTTCCTTTCCTTGACCTCTACCTCAACTATGTAAGAGCACTGTTCTGGATGTTCCGCTTTTGTTAAGCTTTTGATTCTTCTCTTATTGTACCCGTTTAGGTTTGCAACTTGCTTTGGAAATTTGGGGTTGGGGTCTACGACGTTTATCACTTTCTTGATCGCCCGATCGGGGACGTGACTTTGATATGTGTGTGTGTGTGTGTTTGTGTGGAGTGTCCTCTATGGCGCTCCCACTTCGTGAGATCCGAGCTACCCCTCCTCCTCTTGTTGGGTAAAATCCTGGCCAGTGTATATTTTGAGACAGGAGTTGTGGTGGTACACCTAAGCGCAAGTTTACACCATGCCAATCACCCGCGTCCTCTTCCGTCTCCGGTCTTCCTGACTCTGTCTTGACAGTGAGTCCAGGTGGGGGAGGAGGAAGTGCGGTAGATTCAACGCAAGTCTATTTCCGCTGTAAACTAGCTCACGCGCAAGTCGCCGTGCCTGCTCTCGCCATGCTGTGGAGCACACAGTGAACATCGTCGGCAACGACGGTTGAACGGTCAAATATACTGTGGCTGATGAGTACCGCTAGTAAATCCATAAGAATTCCAAGGCGTCTTTCTAATCCTAGAGCGTTAGCGCAGGTATCGATAACCGTGTGTCTGAATTTTAATTTTCTAATGGTTTTGAGGCAATTTTGAGGCAAATGAAAAATATAAAAGCGGTAAGATACGGTTACGTTGCCTCATCTGATGGACACAATATTGCTGGGGTAGGGGTTAGAGGTTAGAGTTAGGAGTTAGAGTTAGCCTTTAGGACAACTATTTCTCAACAACTCAACGTACAACCGCTCATTCCCAATAGTTTTCCTTTTGTATAAAACTACTTGACCTCGTCGCCCGTGCGTTAGCCGGCCTCACCTGTAAAGACCCCTATTACCCCCGGTCCCGTAATACAGTTGTCTAGGGTTTATTTACCCTAGGTGGGACTACACAACCACATCTGACCAATAACACATGGCTATTTGGGGTTGTTGGCTGGTGCTTGTTTCTAAAATGGGCATTACGTGGTTATTCCGCGGAAGTTAGTTTTCCTCAAATCAAACGTCAAATGAACGCTCGGGGCTGACCTTGAAAAGTAGTGCTTTGACATTCAAATTAATATTCCCGAACATATTAGCTTCATGCAAAGAAGATGAACGCGCGATCACCGAGACAGTACGTGTATTAGCTTGAGCTTCCTGTCTCGTACAGGATGTCATAATCAGAGACTGTGAGAGCGCGGCGTCAAATGGGCAGTTTTGCAGTCAAACAAACAAGTGGGGATAGGAGTGGAGGGGGTGGTCACGATAAGGCTGAGTCCACGCGGTCTCACGGCGGCGTGACTGCGTACACCCCTGACTGTGAATTGAGTCTCGTTTCTAGGCCGCGAGAACGAAGGGCGTGACAGCAGGGGGTCTATCAACATGTCTGTTGGTGGAGTTGGTGTCAGACATCCAGACTAATTTGACGCTGCACTTTCACAGTTTCTGATGCTGGTCTCCTGTATGAGACCGAAAGCTCATGCTAATACATGTTCTGTACGAGTGATCGCACGATCATCTTCTTTGCAACGAGAACCAGGAACCGGCATATTCGCTCCTATTAGCTTTATGCAAACATATAACGTTAGTACTGACAAAGACAAGGGGGACTGGAATAGCCATTTCCGGTTTATTGGCGGTCGTCAGCCAGTCATACCCGATCCCGAAGTGTGGAACACCTGGGGCTCGAACTCGCGGCCTGTTATTTAGAAGTCCAACGCCTCTAACCACCGGGCCACGGGCCCGTTGTCCTGTCGGGTTCGATCTGGAATATACATGCGCTGCAGTGCGGCTGCTGGCTGGGATCGAGAGAGAGAGAGCCCGCAGGGCACAACAGAACGAGTGAGTTCCGTAAGAACGATCGGTGAGCGCCCCCACCGTATATATATAAATTTAAAAAGCAAATACTTTCTTTGGGAAAAGTAGCGAACTTAATTGAGTGAATTTTCGACGTCGGTTCCCCGTGTCGTCGTCAGTCTCGAGTAAATGTGCAAAAAACAATTAACATTTCAAACGTGCTGCGAAATCATTATTCATTTGAATTTCAGTCAGTAAACGGCCGCCGTGGGCGTCAGTCTGTATCGATTGGCTTTCGCCTCTTCCAATTTTCCGTGAGATTTTTGTACGTGGCATCTAACTCGATGTACCCATTGATGCATGACTCATCGGAGTGCATGGCTTCAAGAAACTCTCGGCCTTTTTTAGATGGGCAAACTCCGATGATGCGAGTTTTGTCCAATGCAAGGGCGTGCCCAGTATCAAGGGTGTGCATGGCCATTTGAGACAGGTGTTCTCGGATCTTAACTGCCAGTTGATGCTTGTGGATGCGTGAAGAGGCAGATTTTCCCGTTTGGCCGCAATATACGGCATCACAGGCATCGCATGATATCCTATAGACGAGTTCCTTTTTATTGAGATAGTCAACCCTATCCTTAGGGTGTAAAAGCTGGGTGCGTAAAGTAGTCGTCGGCTTGTGCGCCACTTTTATTTGGTGTTTCCTGAAGTGTCTTTCAACAAGTTCAGACACATTCCTGATGCAAGGAAGGATTCGCCAGATATTTACTTTGGGCGCTTGATTGGAACAATCTTGTTCCTTCATTTTTATCTCTGGTTGTCTTATGCATCGACGTACGAAATCCCTAGGGTAACCACTCTGGGAAAATGGTTCAGATTGTTAGCTTTTATCATCAGAGCAGTGTGTTTTTGCTCGATGTATTAGAATTTGACTGTACTCCGCTTGTGAGAGAGTGGTCTGTTGTTCTCATAGTGTAGAATTATTTTCGCATATGTTTCTTTGCGGTAAACGGATGTATGCAATGTTCCATCAGTCATACGCTGTACGAGGACATCTAGAAATAGGAGTTTACTGTTCAACGTCTTTTTCGAGCGTTAATTTGATTTCCAAAAAAGTCCAGTTGATGGTTTTGTGGAGAATTTCCAGTTGGTGCGTTTTAACGGCAACAAATGTGTCGTCTACATGTTATACCCCCGACTTAGGGTTAACTAATGGAAGACCTGCCGGTTCCAGTTTCTGCATTGTCACATCGACAAAAAAGCCAGATATAGGTGATCCAATTGGAGCTCCTTTAATTGTTGATAATATTGGTGATCGAACGAAAAATTGGTTTCTAAACAAAGGTCCACGAGTTTAAGTAAGGCAGCTGCGGGAACATCCGTGTCATAAGATGTTTGGAGTTCATCTTGCGAAATCTAGTGGTATGGACGTGAATACAGAAACTACATCAAAAGCGATCATTATCTCATCTGCGGGAATTGTGATTCCTCTCAATTTATCTAGAAACTCCATAGAGTTCTGAATGGAAGTTTCACAACCTCTCGTAAGTGGGTGAAGTTGATGGAATAGCCACTTAGAAATGTAATAATTGGGTGCACCGATTAATGATACTATCGGTCGCAGTGGTACCTCAGGTTTGTGAACTTTGGGTAATCCGTAGAACCTGACGCTGTTTTGTTCGGATTGTCTCAGGGATTTCGCAATATCACCTGAAGGTTTTTTCGTCCTCGTGAGGCGTTCCAGCAGTTTATCAATAGAGGAATTCTGCCCTTTCGTAAGATCCGTGGAAAGAGGCTTAAACGTTGAGGTATCCGTTAAGAGTGACAGCATCCTCTCGTTATAGTCTGATTTGTTCAAAATCACAGCTAAGTCTCCTTTGTTTACGAGGAGAATGACAATGTTTTCGTCAGTTTTGAAATTTTTAGATGCCTTCCGATCTTCATGTGATAGCGTTGAAAAGTGATTCCGACTTTTTAAGGTCTGTACAGTGTTCTTTATGATTGTAAACCGTTCATCTTTCGTAAGATCTACTGTAGATATGATGGACTCCAAGTTCGCACGTAAGTCCAAATAATTGGAATCAGAATGACTGTATTTCATCCCGTTGGAAAGCACATTTTCTCCCGTGTATGTTAGGACTCTCAAGGACAGATTCACGACCTTTGCCGAAGACTTCTGATTTGTATAGACTGGCTGAGAAATAATCATCCACTGTGGGCATCACTCATGAACTCACCAAGCATGCTTTGTCCATACCGAGACGCTATTCGATATCCTAGGGGAGATTTTACGGCCGGCTTTACACGCAAAGATATTGGTAGGATATTTTTGTTTTGGCACGTGTTGGCCTTTATATTATATGTCTTGGGATGCCTGCCGTCCAATTCATATATATATTTCTAACACCATGAGCCGGTGCACTTTACCCCTACCGGAAGACATATTCGAGGGTATCCTGGAGCGCATGAATGCCACCACCGAGAATGCTCGAAAGAAGACCGAGTCAGTGCCCAGGAGAAACTAGAATCTCTTCTCCGGCCTACCAACAACAGCAACATGCTTAGGGGAGTTGTCAATTTTTCGAAAAGGAGTCTCACACCAGCCGAAATAGGCGTCCCGTCTAAAAAATAAGGTTCAGTCAGGCTGGTGTTGAACTTATGGACTTCGTAGCCAGTCTTGAATTCCACATTATGGTCTTCGCTCTCCTTAAAAACATGCGTGCGAACACACACATCCGTGCAACAGCACTCCTTTGGCAAAGAAAACATCAGAAAACCTTGCCGATCGAAGAGAAGAAAAGATTATGATCCCTGAAGTCGTGAGACAGTAGAGTTGTTGTTTCTGCTGGCAAATGTGGCGTAACCGTCATTATGGACAAGAATGACTACGACGACAAGGCCAACCAAGTCTTTATCGACGGAGAAATCTGCGCCCCATTCCCTGAATACCAAATCAAAAACAGGTCGCACATGTAAAGAAGAGGGTGAATGAGCTTAATCGACAAAAACTCGTAAGTCTCGAGGACTCCAACTTCCTGACTGTCTGTGACCCCCGCGTTTCACATGCTTATTGCCTTCCAGTAATGCTCGAAACAAATGCATCATTGGGCCACCTGCTTACAACCGTGTCCCATGATCATGCCGACAGTTCGACCGTCGTGTCCGACGATGTCCACCTTGTGCTACATAGCAGGCTGGGAGCATGCACGGTGACTTGTTCATGGATTGGTTTATAGTGGTAGTAGACTTACACAACATCTACCGCACTCTCTCCTCGCCCGTTGTCAAGACATAGTCAAGAAGACCGGAGGTGGGTGAGGGCACAGGTGGCTGGTGCGGCGGGACCCACATTTAGACGTACCACCCTACTCCCTGGTCCACAACAAACACTTGACCAGGATTTTAACCACCAACAACACAACAACAGGCCAGAAAGACGAGGACGATTGGGCAGCCATGTTCACAAGCCGTATACCCAGCGGGAGCGCAAACGCATCTGCCGTCAGGGAACCAGGTGCCAGAGGGTTGTCAGCGCAAAGCAGGCTGCGAAAGCCTCGGTTTGCTGAATACTGACAAGACAGACGCTTACAAACCTTAAAAATGGTCATACTACCACACCATTAATGGATCGCAATACAGTGTCAAGGACTCTCACGATTCCCTTTGAGGGGTCCAAAGCCTAAAGATAGACACCGATGAATGAATATTATCGTTCGATGTGACTGTCCTGTTTCCCTCTATGCTACATTACTTGGCAACTAAGCGAGTAGCTCCTCGCTCAGAGGGAACTTTTACTGATATTTCAACGCAGTACGTTTTAGACATGCTTGGTCTCTGCCTTAAGAACTATTATCGATTCAACGATAACTATTACCAACAGGTCAAGGACAACTGAATAGACTAACTGGCCTCAGAGGTACTCGCCGACGTTGTCTTACAACGACTATCAGAGGCTGTTGTTCATATTGTCAGACGAAAACGCGACTCCACTACGTAGATGATACCGCCGCTGTCATAACAAACTTCGAAGTTAAACACTGCACCCGATTCTTAATGGTTTCTTTGAAGCCATACAATTTGTTTGCAAAGAAGTAACAGGAAACGTCCACGTTTCTCGACACAAGTGTCCAAAGACTGAGTGATAACGACCTCGCAACCAGCGTCCACTGAAAAGAATCTAGTGCCTTGATCGTCCTCAACTATGGAAGCAACCATCCTGCGGTACAAAAAAGAAGCTGTGTCAGAACTTTTTCTCGAGGCTTTTGCTACTGTAACAGTGAATATCTACATTTAAGAGAACTACCTTATTAACATCATCTATTATTTTCCAGTGAATACTCGATAAGGTTCGTGAAGAACTGCCTTAGGTGACGGAGGGAACCATAAGGTTAGAGTTCTCGTGGAAAAAAATGGGGCAGTGGGAATTCTATTCCTCGAGCCACATGCAAGGAATTTCCAATGCGATCGGCGGACTATAAATTCGGTTTGGCATCTCCATCATCCATAAGTCGGCATCCTCCCTGTGCACAGAATTATCCCGAATAGAAAACCCCACACTCAAGGAACAGAAAACAAATGTCATTTATCGCATTCCATGTGCTAATTGCTCTTGCGTTTTTCTTGACTATGCCGGCCGACGACTTGGGACTCGAATTAATGAACATAAGCTGGCCATCTTTCGGCAGGACCCCCTGTCTCGTGTTTGCGTAGGCCCTTGAATGTGATTACCGCTTTAATTACGACGGTCTAAAGTGGTCGCCATGGCTAACACTAAACACTCGGGAGAGTTCCCTGATGCATGGTACTTCAATGCGGCCAACACCAACCGTCACATCGATCTGAACGCTTGCTACGAAGGCCTGCGTCCATGGCTCACTGACTTGCGCCCACAATAGAACAACAGCTTCTAATCCATGCTCAGCCATACAGAATCTCTCTGGCTCGACATTTCTCCAATATGGTAGACCATAACTGGAACGTATAACACCTTTCCTTAACTGCCAGCGTCTTAGTGCGCTTCCTACCCCCTCATACGACGTCTGTCTGTCAATGTGACCCCTCCGTCCCCAAGCCCCCTAATGCGTTTATCCCGCTCCCCAGTATTTATTACGTCCAACGACGGGCTGGCGTAACCATGTTGAAAATTCACGAGTAAAATCTATTTTCAGACTGGCCTTCTACTTTTATTATATCATCTCAGAATTCACAGCACCTCCTTAATTTAATACGGAGATATGCAGCATGATTTACGATACTGACAGCACAGCTACCAGCTAAAAGTTTAGGCACGTGTTTCATAGACATTCTGTCACGACATGACATAGCTGCAAGGAGTGCGGCCGATCAATGCGTCCCCAGAATCCAGATGTACTTTCAGATGCACACTTTAGTCTTGAAATCTTACCCCTCCAATCTCGTCGAAAATCAGTGTGTCGGTACGAAATATTTCAGTTTCGGTCGAAAGTCTGATGTGAATATTTTAGCGAAAGTATAAAAGCATCAGCCAGATAATCGCGCAACATTCATAAGTTATAAACAAGTCTTCAGCAGTATACGAATGTTGAATGATTCACCGTAGTGAGAGCATAGGCACTAGCTAAAAGCACAGACGTGTTTATCAAATTTTTGTCACTGCA
>CACRXP010001206.1:81194-124018 GCA_902702965.1 Spirometra erinaceieuropaei | reverse complement strand
GCTAGCCTACAAACGGGTGAACTCTTGATTAGATGACACTTACATATCCGCAGATGTTGCGAATTTGCCATTAAAGAGCGCAACACACTAGTTTGTGGTAAATGGACGCTTACTGATCGTTTCCCCGGAACTCCTTCCTCCCGTTTTGCCTTACGGACTCTCTCTCTCTCTCGAGCCCAACTAGCAGCCGCACGGTGGCGCATGATATAGGCGGAATGGTATTACCGACAAAGACAAGGGAAACTGAAGTGGTCATTTCTAGCCTATTAGTCGTCGTTAGCCGGTCATTCCCAACCCCCAAGTGTGGAACACCTAGAGTTTGGAACTCGCGACCTGTTTGTTAGAAGTCCGACACCTCTAAGCATTGAGCCACGGGCTCGTTGTCCTGTCGGTGTGTTATCGCAGAGGGCGTTCGCCGACTGGTTATTGGACATGCTCATCCGTTGAGATTTTGAGCTCTGTCTAGAGCCCCGCGGTCAGTCGCACAGCGGTTAGTTGTATGCGCAGTAGGAGATAACCGACAATGACAAGAGAGACTAGAGTTGCCCCTTCTGGCTTATTAGCCGTCATCAGCCAACCATGTCCAATCCCAGGTTTTCAGCATTTGAACCTCGATCCCACTTTCTGTGGTCATCGAGCGTTTTTAAGCCCAACGTTCTTGGCCTTTGAACCAACGGTCCGTTGTCCTGCCAGTCGCGATCGGGAACACCAACGATGTTCGAAGTGCGTTGTTCACCCGTCGAGCTACGGGACATGCGGGTTTGTAGATCGCGTCTTAAGGCACAACGATACGAACAAATCCCGCAACCCGACCGGTGAACGAATTTCCAACATAGTATTCCGATCGCAACCGATAGCACGACGGGGCCGTGGCTTAATGGTCAAGAACGCTGAACTTAATAACGTTCAATAGCCAAAGTACGCGGAGTAATGATGTTGTTGTTGATGACGATGTTGTTGTTGTTGTTGTTGTTGTTGTTGTTGATGATGATGATGATGATGATGATGATGATGATGATGATGATGATGATGATGATGATGAGGATGATGATGATGATGATGATGATGATGATGATGATGATGATGATGATGATGATGATGATGATGATGATGATGATGATGATGATGATGATGATGATGATGATGATGATGATGATGATGATGATGATGATGATGATGATGATGATGATGACCAATAGGCCGGAAATGGCCATCTCATTCCCCTTGTATTCGTCAGTAAACACATTCTGCGTATACTCTTTTACCTGTAACACAGCAAAAATATGTAAGTTGTTGTTCTTACATAACTGGACACTCCGTTGCTTTCAATAATATGCACCATGATGGCCTACGACAAATTGGTGTTAAATCGCCACCCTGCCACTCAAGTCGTCTTGTGGTCAAAACAGTGCTAACGCGGCCAGCGGATCCTTATACGTTCATTTATTGGCCAATTCCACTGTCATGGACCGTATTTCTTAAACTTTGCGAAGCCCATCAAAGAGACGTATAGATTACTTACCAACTTGGTTAGTCGCAACTGAATCCAGCCCTTGTCGACACTCTTCTCGTAAATCTACCTAAACTGTCACCCAGGGTTTTTCGTCGGCCGGCGGAACTCATCACACTTCTGCCAATTTTTGACTGTCAAAAATACGTTAGTCTAAAGGACTGTTCGGTAGGAAAGGCAGGGTAAAGTTCTAGCGCCTCCTATGAGTCTGGAATAAAAAAGACAAGCGATTGATTCTCAAAAGTGGCAGACCTGCACGTCATGTAAGACTAAAAGGCAAATTGACAAGACAGGAATCGTCTGGAGTCGTTTGTCAGATCTGGCGCGGCTTTGGACAAATCGATTTTGTCCGAGAGATGAGGGAATTACTCCAAACGCGAAGGCCGAACACGCAGCAGCAGCAGCAGCAGTGAGCAGGAGGAATGACGCTAACTCTGAGGTCGTAGCTCAGTTAACGGGACTCAACTACACCTCCAAGTTGGATGAGTCTGAAATTATCGAAAGAGGTGACAACCGTAAGAGCCGCGAACTGTTTGAGTTCCGTGAAAACGAACGGTGAGTGGCCCTCCACCATTGTTTGAGCCATGGTTCTCCGACCTCCCCAGTCGATCAACAAACGCGATGACCTGCCAAACCCACTTTTTGTGCTGGGACTTTGCTCGGGAAGAGTAATTAGCCATGCAGTGAGGGTGTTGGCGGCCGACAGTTCTAATGACAATGAACCAAATGACCGAGTCATTATCACGCCAAGAATCCACTACGGGAATGAAATTACGGCAATTAACGTCACGAGGGCGGATTAACAAGCCATCATCGCATCAACTACGACCATGTGGGAGCTGCCAGTTATGTGGCTGTGTGACAACTACGGTCTGTAAATACAGTACTCTTTGTGTCTCCACACTCCTATCTGCCACTCTGTAACACTAGTCTATGAAGTCAGTCGGATCATTGCTGCCCAAGCCAAAAAAGAAGCTCGCAGGCCTCGGGCGCCCTGACTCACAATGTCAACCTCCAGCCCCTTTCAACATTCCCGCGCTGTCCACAGACATTCCGCGCGTGGATTAGCCTCATTTTAAATCTCCGAACCCACTGCACTAACAGCCCGGCAAACCCAACTCCTGCTTTCTCAGCCGTCCCCGCATCAACCCCGATGGCGTCCACGATGGCAGCCACCTTCACCACCGGCGATCACAATCCCGGTGATCCGTCACGTCGATCACCGTTATCTCCATCATCTTTGCTATAGCCTCCACAGCCGCGACCACCACCCCTCCCACTCCAGTCGCCGGTGAGAACACTCCCGATGCGCCGTTATCCATCATCCTCACCATCACTGCTCCCACGTCCAGCAATATGGACTCGGTCCTAACATTTCCTCATGGCGATCGCACATTCACTTCACTCACTGACCTGGTCGACAATTTGCAAATCCGTCGCACTGAGACTGGGAAACTAGTGCCTAGAGCACCAGCGTACACCAGACGCCATCGCCTCAACTGCCTGCGCTTCCCTCACACATTCAGCCACCGAATGGCGCTCTTTTCTCACAAGTGATTCCGCGAATACCTGTGGTTAATCATCCGGAGACATGACCACATTACCACGTGTTCTCCTAGCAACACACGCACCGCACATGAACACCTCCAACATTCCACACCGGCTCCTCCTATGTAAGTGGGAAGTGTGCTCCTCGACTTCCTTCTCCGCGTAGCTCCTCTACTACATGTGAAATTCGAACGGTTTACTACCTTGTGCATGAAATACCAGTGTGCGCTAAGGGCAACAAGATCGTGTGTGTGGCACGCACAGACGGCCTGTTCTCAGTTCGGTCGGCCATCTTTCCCAATTTTAGCATCAGCTGGTTGACCGTTCCAGACAGTCGTCCGATGCATGTGATAGGGTAGAACTAGTAATGTCGACTCTCACTATAAACAGTCTGACAGACTTGAGTCTATCACGATGCTCTAAAAGCCATGACTTTGAAGGTTGCTAAATGGCGCTTCAGTTTAGACCACTCAGTCAGCCTAGTGGTGTACTTGTGTATCGAATGGCCGACTGGTGGACTGAGAACCGGTCTACATTAGCTCCTTCTCGATGGCACACACGCACACACATGTGAGATACGAACCACTTCCCCCTTGTGTGTGTGTGTTATCCTGGAGTGTGCGTTTTGGAGGGGAGGGGGGCAGGTCATGCATGCGGCTGACGCAGACGGGCATTCTGACTTTGTCAGCAACCGCGCCCACTCCTCGCATCAGAAAACTGACCGGCTCAAACGTTGGACTGCGGCCTTGGAGTGGGAAGAAAGAGAAATCGACGGTTTCAGCCCAAATTCTCCTTCATAAATAGGCTGACGCGTTAAAATCCATCATGGAAGTGCTAGAGGTCCTGACTTGGAGGACTGCCAACTGACGGAATGAGTCGGACCTGGTAGACAGTTCAGTGAGTGGTAGGGGGCGCTCACCGATCGTTCTTACGGAACTCACTCGTTCCGTTGTGCCTTATGGACTCTCTCTCGAGCCCAACCAGCAGCACAGCGGCGCATGATATAGGCAGAATGATCGGTGAGCGCACCCTACCATTGTATACTCCCGATTGGAAACCGACAGGGCAACGGGCTCGTGGCGCAGTGGTTAGAGGCGTCGATTTCTACCAAACAGGTCGCGAGTTCGAGCCTCGGATGTGCCACACTTCGGGATTGGGTATGACTGGCTGACGACGGTTAATAAGCCAGAAATGGCCATTCCAGTCTCCCTTGTCTTTGTTGGTAATATCATTCTGCCTATAGTTCAGTGAGTGCTTGTGTGGAGTGATCTACTGGTGGACTGAGAGGCAGGCTTCAATGGCTCCTTCTGAATGTGCCCTCTGTGGCACTCCCACTTAGTGGAATCTGAGCCGGTGTGATGACACACGCTAAGGTGCGGGTTTTTGGTGTGCCAGCCACTTGTGCCCTCTCTTCCCTCCAGTCTTCTTGACTCTGTTTTGACGCCGGGCTCAGGTTGGAGAGGATGACAGAGCGAGGTAGATACCGCGAAAGTCTACTGTCACTATAAATTACTTCAGGGGCAAGTAACAGTTTTCTGCGCCCACTCTGTTCTGGGACAGACGGTAAACATCGTCAGAATTGACGGCCTAGCTGTCACTAGCGGCCGACAACGTTTCGGTAGTTAATTTATAATGCATACGCCTGATAAGGGCTATTTCAAAGCCTCGTTACCTTAGTCAGTCCAAGAGGTTTATGCTAACAAGCTCACATGTGACTCACTCGACAGGCTTTGGTTCTGCTTAAAGGTGAATCAGTCATCACTTGTGGGTCGCGAATTTTATCGCCTTTTTTCCAAGTAGTGGATCATCTAGTCGCATCCGGCATTGCACATAAAAACATCATCAAGTTTTTTTTCCAAAAGCCACCCAGAATGAATATGTCTAAGGACTTATATCTAGTCATCTTTCCTTCACAGTTGGGGTTAGGTGTTTTAATTGCTAAGACTCCCTCCATGGAAACAGCTTTTTGACTTGAATCACTTCGAATTGCTTCTGCTCGCACTTTGTCTTACTGAGTAAGGGAACTTTTTAAGGCAATCATTGCATTCCTCTAGCGTACAGTTGACGCCTCTTCAGACAGCGTTCGGTTCATTCACTTTGGTACTAACCCCTCGTATTGGTCATGGCCACGAAACACAGGATTTATGAAGACCGCCAGTCAGTACTGCCGGAGGTACTTCAAAGGGAGCCGATGCAATGAACTGGACGGGCGGAATTTGTTTAGTACTTTAGCAAACACGCCAAATGTCAGGTGTGCAGTAAATCCGCAGACGTCATCGTGGCAAGGATAGAGAGAGAGAGCCCGTCGCTAAATATAACCTTTGGCGTCTTTAGGACAGGGTTCGCGGAATCAAAAACAAAAATATTAGTCTTCATTAAAACCCCGTCTCTCGCTCTCTCTCAAGTCTGGAAAATTGCTGACGTATTTCGACCTTCCATTACCTCAACTCTGTCACCCTCGCCGTGCGTCATCGATCAATTACCCCGAGTGTCTGCAGATTGTTTTTCCGCAGATGTTTTTGTTTCGTCTGTCTATGTGGGTTGTCTGTCTCAACTTGACGAATTTACGTCACTTTTGCCTTGGCTGTACGCACAGGGTGTCTGTAAATCGAAAATGCTATTTTTCTGAGGGTGCCTGAATGGGTGAAGTGTACCAGTTTTCAAAGCAGTCAGTAGTACTCGTGAATTTGGAAACAATCCGAGTCTCCACCACTTAGGGACTTTCAACGACAAGCTCTACTATTCTCTGAAACAAATTCATATGGCTACGAATTTCGCTGTAGAATATCTTTTGAACTCGAGGAATATTACTATACATACAGTAGATGTGCTAACTCATGAAATGTAAACCAAAATTTCGGAATGCCTTCTCGTTTCGAAAAGATAAATTAAATAGTGTTGTAAAACTAATCATGATGCAGCATAAATCTATACTGATCCAATTACCTCAGCGTGTCGGCTTTCGAAAGAACTTATTTTCGGCTGCATGCAAGATGTATACTCTGCAAAAAATGACAACTCAAGTAGTATGCAATTTTTCATTGGTTTTCGATGCCCCTAAAAGTCCAATTATATTTCATGGAAAGCATGCATAAAAATATTCATTCTTTTACTTATTCGGTAGATAATTACGTCTTCTTTTAATTTCATACTCAAAAGAAGAGTATAATTCGGTTTTAAAAAAAGTTTCTAATTGTGAGATTTTTTCATACCGTTAAATGGCCGTTCATGAAACGTCATGTATCTGCATTTACGAATGTGGCTTGTAAAGTTAATAATATTGCTCAAGTCCACTGCTTAATTTTATGAAACTCATATGGTCTCCTCTTAACACCGTAGAGAAATGCATGGTTTTCCGTACACGGAAAATATACAGCTTGTAGTTTTGAAACCCTGAATGCAAGTGTAACAGCAGGTCGGGTTCAAAATTATTCGGGAATTAGAAAAGTTTTTTAAAACCGAATTATACTCTTCTTTTGAGTATGAAATTGGAAGAAGACGTGATTTTCTACCGAATAAGTAAAAGAATGGATATTTTTATGCATGCTTTCCATGAACTATAATTGAATTTTCAAGGGCATCGAAAATCAATGAGAAAATTGCATGCTACTTAAGTAGTCATTTTTTGCAGAGTATAGATCTTGCATGCAGCCGAAAATAAGTTCTTTCGAAAGCCGACACGTTGAGGTAACTGGATCATTATAGATTTATGCTGCATCATGATTGGTTTTACAAAATTACTTAATTTAGCTTTTCGAAACGAGAACGCATTTCGAAATTTTGTTTGACATCTCATGAGTTAGCACATCTACTGTACATATACGGTAGGTGGGCTAACTCATTAAATGATGATCGAAGTTCTGAAATGAGTTTTCGTTTCGAAATAATTACTTAAGTAAGGTTTTAAAATTAATCATCTTGCAACGTAATTCCAATTAATTCAACTACCTCGGGATGCTGGATTTTGAGCGAACATCTTTTCGGGCGCAGGTAAAAACCACACTGTAAAAAAATGACTACATAAGTGGCATGCATTTTTCTCATTGATTTTCGATGTCCTCAAAAATTCAATTATGTTTCACGGAAAACAGGTATAAACTATTCATTCTTTTGCTCATTCAGTAGAACATTACGTCTCCTTTTAATTTTTTACTCGAAGGAAGGGTATAGTTCGGTTTTAAAAAAGTTTCTAACTGTGAGCTTTTTAATACCTTGAAATGGCCGTTCATAAAACTTCGTGTCTCTGCATTTACCAATGTGGCTTGTAAAGTTTGCGAGATGGCTGAAATCAACTGTTAAATTTTATGAACCCCATATGATTTCCTCTTGATACTGTAAAGAAATGTATGGTTTACCGCACGCGGAAAATATACGACTTGTAGTTTGGAAGCTCTGAATTCAAGTGTAACGGCAGGTCGGGTTCAAAGTTATTCGAGAATTGGCAACGTTTTTTAAAACCAAATCATACCCTTCCTTCGAGTATAAAATTGGAAGAAGACGTAATTTTCTACCCGAATGAGTAGGAGAATAAATATTTTTATGCATGTTTTCCGTGAAATACAATTTAATGCTTCAGAACATCAAAAATCAATGAGAAAAATGCATTCTATTTGCGTGGTCATTTTTCACGGGGTGTAGTCTTTGCATTTAGCCGGAAAGAAGTTCGTTAGAAAGTCGGCATCCTGAGGTAACTGGAATATTATAGAATTATGCTACATGGCAGTTAATTTTACAATTCTTTTCAAGTAATACTTTTTGAGTCGAAAACGCATTTGCGAATTTCGGTTGACATTTCATGAGTTAGTCCACCTACTGTATATCGTGTTTGTTATCCCCCGAAGAAAACGCAGCAGAAAGGATGATTTAATGGACCAAGTAGTACTCATAGTGACATTTCGAAAACATCATTGTTTTCATCATCAGATTTACCCGCTGACTATCCTGCTGGCCCTGATTTGTTCAGTCTTGCTGCCTGCCTCTTAGCATAACCGTGCTCGACACACATACGTTGGCCGGCCTGTTGACTGTTGGCTGGCTTTGGCCTCTCTGGTTTCGACTTTTGGCGGACTTGCGTGGCTTCCGTTGCCTTCGCGATTGTCGCTGTTGCCAATACGTCAGTGGGCTTGTTGACCTCCTCCTCCTCCTCCTCCTCCTCGTGTCGATCGTTCTCGCTCAGGTGTGGTGCTTTCGGCCTTTCGGGTACGTCGGTGACAGTGTGCCACGCCGGTCACGTGACTTCCGGTCGGCGCCTCCGCTTTATTCCGCGAACGTCGACCATCGATCCCGTGTGACATTTTTCATCCGTCCTGTTGGCTCTGTCTGAACTGACTAGAGGCCTGTGTGGAGCGCCTGGTAGGCGGGATTCAGGTCTATGGCTCGGTTAAGTGTAACGGACATTGACCAAATTCCTAGCAGCAGTCTGACCATCATGTCATTGGAGCGACCGTCACTCTTGTTTTCTCGAAGGCGAAACAGTGGTTCCACTGTTGTATGTGGTCATAAACCACAGACAGCTTGTCCTTGCCTTTGGCTGCAAACTGGTGTTCATGCAGTCTTGTGCCAGGGCGTTTGCCCGTTTCAACAACATACTGTACACCACAGTCCTGGCATGACTTGCTGTAGACCATCACTGATTATTCTGTCACTGGCAGCTGGTCTGTGAGCCTCACGATCTGCTGTCTGATTGTTGATGCCGGTTTACGAGCCACATTAATCTCGAAAAGTTTCAGGATACTTGATGCCTCCTTTAAAGCTTTCTTTCAATAGAGGGTCGAGAGCCAGAAATTTGGCTTCTCCTTGCTTGATCCCCTAGAACAGAATCACTTGAGACATATGCTTATGATGAGCTTTGAATAACCGTTGGTTTCAAATCGAGCGGGTAAGTACTTCACCTCCCCCACCATCACCTCTATCATCATCGCTACAGTGTGTTTGAGCGCGTTAGAAGAGGATTCTGACACGACTTAGTTTACGACCGACGGGATGGTGGCTCTTGGAGTGGAGGACGCGTCTAGTGTTAGCTGCCTACGATGGACCGTCGTTTTTATAGTTCCACCTGCCATTTTTGTAACTTACATACCGAGGAAGGACAATTACTTGTTGACCTCTTCCTCAATGGTAAACTGTATCCCGGGCAAGACTGAATTTCACAGTACCTTGAAAGCCTGAATATCACTCCTTTCTTATTATGACGAATGCGTCATCAACATATCTAACCCAGAACTTCTGGGGGTACGAACCGAATACCAGCCACTCGAGCCTCTGCTAACAATGGCAAAGAAAAAGAAGACCGGAATGACCAATTCTAGCTTATTAGCCGTTATCAGCCAGTCATGCCCAATCCGAGGTATGGATCACCCGAGATTCGGACGCGGAATATTTGATCATTGAGTTTAAAACTCTGCCATTAAACAAAGCGCGTACTGTCTTGTCTGTTGTGATGGGGAATATTAATTATTATAAAGTGGCATCCGCCGAGCAAGTTAAGGGGGTTGCTCGGTCCGTTGTGCCTTGGGGTTCAAACTAGAGTTCTTGCAGGCAGTCGCATCCCTCAGTGGTCGAACAATTAACTCAATGAACAAAGATCCCGGACTCGAATCTCAGGTAATCCACACCAGTGGTTGGGTATGGCTGACTCACTACAGCTTATAAAACATAAGCGGTTATTTCGGCCTCCCACGTCTTTGTCGGTATCCTATTATCAGTTTATGCTACTAGTCGTCATGCGACTGCCTTCAAGGGCTCTAGATCGAGCCCCAAGGCACAACGGAAGGAGAATGTTCCGTTACCTGCTCGGTAAGCACCTCACAATCATAGACATATACTACATGGAAAGCTCGTTTGGGTACTAAGATGCCAGACCGTTTTACGGTTGGTCCCGCTCGTCAGTACGCCCTAGGCCTCTCTTGTACTTTCCGGAGTGAGGCATGTGAATTTTTCAAGTAGGTGTTGAAGCCTCACTTGTGGGGGTTTGAACCTAGGGGATTGCAAACCTGGGGTTAGATATGGCTGTCTGACGACGGCTAATGAACTAGAAGTGCTCATCCCAGTGCCCCTTGCCTTTGTCGGCAGTCCTTCTCTGCCTATCTAGTTAGAATCAGGTGAGGTCTTTTGGAAGCGAAATAACCCTTATTGCATAAGTCTTCGAGACTGTTTCCGCAGCTTGTCGTCACAATTATGGGACATTCGTATAAACAGCTATGTAGCCGTATCTTAAAGGTGATTCTGTAGTTGGCCGGAGCCTGCGTCAGTTCGTACCGATTGTATTTCGCCAAACCCTGGCCGCGTTCGTTTCCATATGTCCTTGGGAAGTTTGTACACGGCATCTAACTTGAGATGCCGATTCATACATGCCCACCTGAGTGCTTTGCTTCAAGGAATTCACGGTCTTTTCTTATTGAGCAGGCGCCTACGATGCGAGTGTTCGCTCATGCAAATTTGTGCCCAGTACACAGTGTGTGCATGGCCACCTGGGACAGACGGTCACGTCTCTCCGCCGTCGATTGACGTCCGTGTATACGAGTTGAGACAGATTTCCCGGTCTGGCCAAAATAGACGGTATCACAATTGGCATATAAAATCTTGTAGGCAACACCTTTTTCATAAAGCTACCCAACTCTGTCCTTAGCCAAAGCTGTGCGTGCAAAAGAGCTGTAGGCTGGTGTAGTAATTGTATCTGATGCTTTTTCAGCTGCCTTTGGACGAGCTCAGATTTGTTTTTCACGTACGGGAGAGTTCGCCAAGTAAAAGGTTCTGGTCTCTAGGTGGAAGTAATGTTTGAAATACCTTTCTGTTTGAACTGATGCTGCTTCCTGCACTGACGCACAAAGTCACGCGGGTACCCCTTGTGGTAAAATAATTTGAAAAGTTATGTCATTTTGCTTGGTAGCTTCCTTCATCAGAGCAGTGTGTTTTGTCTCGATCTAGCAGGCTGTAGACAGAACTTCTTTTTTGAGAGATGGGATGACCCCTAAATATGTTTCTTTATGATCAACCGGGGCGTGAAGTGATCCGTCGGTTTTTCAATGCATTAGGACATCCAAAAGTGGGGATTTTCCATCAACTGCCATTTCGAGAGTAAACGCGATTCCTGGAAATGTAGACCTACGATTCGTATGGAGTAGACTTAACTGGTTTTTCTTAACAATGACAGATGTGCCATTTAAATAGCGGAATCAGGTTTTCGGGTTAACTGTAGGAAGACCCATAGATGTTAGTCTCTGTTTTATGGCCTCCACCAAAAAGCTGGATATGGGCCAACCCATAGGAGCGCCTCTCAGTTGCCGACGACATTGCTGACGATGGAAATAGCGTTTAAACAAAGAGCTAGTAGTCGGAACGAAGTGTCAACTGGTGTGTCGATGGTATAGACCTGAAGGGGTTCTTCGGTGCAGCGACTCTTTAAATCCAAGAAGAGTGAAATTTTATGGGAACGAAATAACTTCTACTGGGTAAGTTTTTGAGACTAGTTCCTCAGCTTGCGTTGTGATTAATGGATCATATACAAAAACGCCTAACTCTTTAACTGTGCCTAACAAATGATGCTGCGTTTGACCGAAGTCTGCGTCAATGCGCGTATATTTTTATCCCTCAACATTGACTGCGTTCGTTTCCGTTTGTCCTTGAGAAATCGGTGTCTGACGTTCCATGCAATATAAATTGAAGTCACATGCGTCCTTTGGGGCAAGCAGCTTTATTGTGTTAATTTTCGACCCCGGTTCCAAAGGTCGTCATCGGGCTCAGAACAAATGTGTCAAAAGCCGTTAGCACTTTACGTGAGCTTAGGAAACAATAATATTTTTGCTCTTACACCACTCTGCGGCTGGGGTGTGTGTCACCGGATTCCGATTGGTTCTCGTCTCCTTCCTTTCTCCTCGAGATTTTTTTGCGCGTCATCCAACTCGATATGCCAGTCGGGGTATGATTCACCTGAATGTGTGGCTTTGATGAACTCTCGGTCTTTCTTGAATGGGCAGATACCGTCAATGAGAGTTTACCCCAAGCGAAGATGTGTCCGGTGTCCAACGTAGGCATGGTTACCTGCGGCAGGTGGTCTCGCCTCTTTACTCTCATATATATGCACATAAATGGCAGCATAAGCACGGAACCCTTTGATTATTCGAAGGACAACCTGGATATCCCAAAACATTTGCTGTATCACTCGAGTGGGCCGCAGTTTATAACAAAATGTATTGAAAAATAAGATTCCGTGCGTTTCCGCAATAAAATTTGATTGGATGCACACAGGTGTCGAAATCGGTTTAGAAAATGCCCATTTCCTAAGTGGAGGTTTTAACCGAATCAGGTTGATCTGGGTGGTGGCAAAGACATTTGTTTAAAAATCAACATGTCATTTTGCAGGCAGCAGCGTTTAACTGTATTTAGTTAATGTTGAAAAACTGTGCTAGTCAATCTTAATAACCCTATCCAATTTAAAACATGATGAAATATTTAGCCCACATTTTCGTGAATCCTGGCGCATTCCCTACTTTTCCTAGTTTTTGCTGATAGTTTTCCCCCAGAATGGAAGGCGCCGTTATTACATACTCGCCGTAGGTCTTTATTTTTGTTGAACAGGTACCGTGCATCCGGGAGCCTCTAAGCTGTGGAGTGACAGGACGCTCTCTGGCACGAGTATACTAATTGACTGGAAGCTCTAACTGGCACACAAAATCAAGGTCTGCACCGCACTACAAGCTCGAACATAATGTCGAATGGTTTTCCGAGTAGCTGGGTCGTACCCTAACTGACTCCTCCCTCCTTTCGCTGCCTTGATTGGTTGTCGTTGTCTGACTGGTGCGATGTCGTTAACGGTGATTAACCTACGGAGTCCGTCGTCCTGCCGAATGGGGATGGCGACTTGACATGTGGGGTTCCTGTCCAACTGGATGACTCGCCGACTTCTCCGTCGCTTAGATGGTTGGCGGACCGTCTTTGGTCTGGCGAACTGTTGTGCCCGCCGCAGACATAATCAGGCGACATGTCTAAACCAAAGGGCCACAACATGACATGCGTTCAGTTGTGCGAATCACACTTTTTCTCATATTTTGCCAGTTTTATTTTACTGCGATGTTCATATATCTGTCTTGGAGTGTCTGTGTAGAAAAACAAACACAAATTGCTCTGCCACTTGTTTGGTCGCTTCCTCCACCTCCACCTGTTTGGCTGCCCGCTGGGCACTGTTTTGGTAATTAAACGAAACACGCCATTCCAAACGGCACGCGATGGGACTCGACGGGAACCGCCCACTTAAATGCGATTCCTACCTGTTCTCTAATACTCGATGCATGTGCGGCTCCGCAAGTTCGAGTATCTTGTGCCATCGATCGATGATTGGCTAGCAAGCCCCATAACTGTCGCTTGTTCTGTTGTTTTTATTACGATCGACTATGGACTCCTGCATGAGTTCCTAAGCTCAGGACAATAAACAGACTGTTCCGGTGCCTGACCAGCGTTCTTCTTCACTTATACATACGGTAGGTGGGCTAACTCATGACATGTCAACCGAAATTCCGAAACAAGTTTTAGTTACGAAAAGGTTGATTAAGTAGGGTTGTACAACTAATCAGTTTGCAGTAAAATTATATAATAATTCAGTTACCTCAGGATGCCGGCTTTCGAAAGAACTTCCTTTCGGCTGCATGCAAAAACCATACTCTGTAAAAAGTAACTACGTAAGTAGCATGCATTTTTCTCATTAATTTTTGATGCCCTTAAACATTCAATTATATTTCATGGAAAACATGCATAAAAATATTCATTCTTCCGCTAATTCGGTAGGAATTTAGGTCTTCTTCCAATTTTATACTCAAAAGAAGAGTATTATTCGGTTTTCAAAAACTTTTCCAAATCCCGAATAATTTTGAATCCGCTCTGCCGTCACACTTGCATTCAGGGTTTCCAAAATACAAGCCATGCATTTTCCGCGTACGGAAAACCACATTTCTCTACGGTATTAAGAGGAGACCATATGGGGTTCATAAAATGTAACAGTGGATTTTAGCCATTGGTAGCTTTTCAAGCCACATTGGTAAATGCAGAGCCACGACGTTTTATGAACGGCCATTTCACAGCATTAAAAATCTCACGATTAAAAACTTTTTTAAAACCGAATTATATCCTTCCTTCGAGTATAAAATTGGAAGAAGACGTAAATTTCTACCGAATGAGCGGAAGAATAAATATTTTTATGCATGTTTTCCATGAACTATAATTGAATGCGTAAGGGCGTCGAAAATCAAAGAGAAAATGTATGCAACATAGGTAGTCATTTTTTGTAGAGTGTAATTTTTGTATGCAGCCGGTAGGTAGTTCTTTCGAAAGCCGGCATTCGGTGGTAACTGAAATATTACAGGCTTATGTTGCAGGCTGACTATTTTTACAACCCTACTTAATTAATCTTTTCGAAACGAAAACTCACTTCGGAATTTCAGTTGACATTCCATGAGTTAGCCTACCTACTGTAACTCATCGCAGCAAGGCACTTCAAAGTTGGAGAACATCGGATGGGTCTTTGTACTGACCATCTGGAGCGCTAAAGCTGCGAGAGCTGAGTTTCTAGTAGGTCGCTTCATCTCAGATCGCCTTCCACATCGATCGTTTGATCGACCTTGCTGGGGCTTATCTCAAAGTGTAATTTGGCATCTTGTGCGGCTCACAACCTTCGCATTGTTTTTCCAGTTAGATCGCGGTGGTTCCTACTCTGCCTAGCCGGTATTCGGAACGGCGTTGATGTAAACTGTCTTCGTGTTTGCCTGTCTGAGGCAATTTTATTTGTCCGTCCTGGCACAATTTTCCATTTTGCTGAAAAAAATCAAGTGGCTGGCCGTGTTTTTGTGAATATGTAGCCTTAAGAATGCGCACAGAAGTCGAGGAGGGGCTGCATTTAGATTTCCGAACGCTCATGGCGGCGCTGTGGGAAATTCCCAGCCATCTCGTCCAGGAGTTTGCTGAAAAAAAAGAAAATTATTACGTTCTATTATTGGTGAAAAAAACAGAGTAGAGACAGCGGTGCGCAAGCCCTCCAGGCAGGATTTTGCATCTAGCCTTCTTTCTCCACTTGGAAGGAAAAAAGTCCATCTGCAGACAACGACGACGACGACCCTAGATGCCGGCCGGCGGTTAATTGTGTGCAGCATAACAAAGTCGACACTTTTAGGCTGACCAAACCGCCTGCCTTCACTTGGCATCTCGAACGCCACGAGAGGTTTTTCACGCTCTCGCGTCGCCAGTGACCTTGACGATTCGACTCGACCTTCACCAGGAGAATACATAACTAGCGTATCTCTTACATATGAGCAAGCTAGATAAACAGGCAAGCAAGCATCCTCAACACTAGCCTCGATTTGTCGACGGAAAAATAATGACACAAAACTAAGGACCAATGAGAAGGCGCTGGACATATTAGCTCCTTAAGGTAGTAGGAACAAAAAGGGCGCAAAAATTAAATTTTCCGGATTCCTAATTTAATGCAGACCCATTTAGCAGGAATCATAATGCTAACAAAATTCAAGCATTCTGTCACCTAATAACACGAGTCCGGCGGAATGGGCAAAAAGCATGGACGGTCTTGCCCTAAGTTACAAGGGGAGTTAGGGTTAGGGTAAGTGTTCGTTTTAGGGTTATGGTTAGTGATAGGGTTAGTAGGTCTGAGTTACAATCGGGTTTACAAAGGTAAGTGTTAGCGCTGGGACTGGCGCTAGATCTAGGAGTGTTAGTGTTACTGTTAGGATGGATGTTATAGTTAGGGTCAAATGTGGGACATGGGTATAGGAAACTCCCTGGAATCTAGGGCCAAGCCACTCCTGTGTCGGACAGGAAAATCCGTAGGAAAACGGCACTGCCATTGTCCAAAACACAGTCCTATCAACAGAGAATTAATGTAAACCATGATGGGAAGACAACTGGAAGAATGAAACTTAAAAACAAGTAGTCGTGCAAATTCACTCCCTCGCGTCGCCAGTGACCTTGACGATTCGACTCGACCTTCACCAGGAGAATACATAACAAGCGTATCCCTTACATATGAGCAAGCTAGATAAACACGCAAGCAAGCGTCCTCAACGCTAGCCTCGATTTGTCGACGGAAAAATAATGACAAAAAACTAGGGACAAATGGGAAGGCGCTGGACATATTAGTTCCTTAAGGTAGTAGGGACAAAAGGGGCGCAAAAACCAAATTATCTAGATTCCTAATTTAGTGCAGGCCCATTTTGCAGGAATTATAATGCTAACAAAATTTAAGCCTGTCTATCATTTGCATTCCGTCACCTAATAACACGAGTCCGGCGGAATGGGCACAAAACATGAACGTCTCCGTACTACAGGCGGCCTTGCCCTTAATTCCAAGGGGGTTAGGGTTGGGGCAAGCGTTCGTTCTAGGGTTAAGGTTAGAGTTAGGGTTAGTAGGTCTGAGTTATGGTCGGGTTTACAAGGGTGAGTGTTAGTGCTACGGTTGGAGCTAGATCTAGGAGTGTTAGTGTTACTGTTAGGATGGGTATTCTAGTTAGGGTCAAATGTAAGACATGGGAATGGGAAGCTCCCTGGAATCTAGCGCTAAGCCACTCCTGTGTCGGACAAGAAAATCCGTAGGAAAAGGGCACTGTCATTTTTAAAAACACAGTCTAATCAACAAAGCGTTCGTCTAAACCATGATGGAAAAACAACTGGAAGAAAGTAATTGAAAACAAGTAGTCATGCAAATTAAAGTGATGGGAATTACTGTCATGTGATGGGGCTGTTTTCACCATCTAGGCCACTCGATTATGTTTATTTTGATGAAGTAGCGGACTCTGTATTTGTTTGCTTTTCTGCAGTCCTGGGTAGACATTATAATCTAGTCTATCTCCTTTTGAGGTATGGTGGTGTTTTACGAGAAGATTTTACATTGCAGTCGGTTATAAACCAGCCCCATACAACGTTTTTGTTTTTCGAGGAGACAAAGCTTCTAAAAATGAATCAACAGCGGTCATGATGCATCGATGAACGGACTCTGCACGCAGTCTGACCCAGATTTATCAGCCCTAAGAGAACCATCCTGATTAAAAGAGACGAGTTGTGCCTTGTGTATCCACGTCATATAAAATCATGTTTAGGCAAGAACGGCAGGATTTATTGGTACCAAAAAATTTCGCGACTGCTCTTCAGCTGCCTCCTGTCGCTTCATAAGAGGGATAACGAGTGAGAACAATACAACAGATTTGAATTCGTGCAGAAAATCGATACAGAAACAGCAAGGTTAGGGTTTTGGGCAAAGTTGGCTAATCGATAAAGTTAGTAACACAAACACCGTAGGGGAAGAAAGTGAAAAAGGGGGAAACGTTAAAGAGCAAAAAATGAGAGGAGAGAGGGGAGGAATCATGGAGCTAGAGGCTACCATGGCAATGTTAGGTTAACCACGTGTTCCAATTGTTTACAAAGATCTGGTTTCACTCGTCGTATATAGGCTGCCTCCAGGTAACGCAATGTCCGAGTTGGTCGTGCCCGAACAAGTACTCGGAAGGAAGTTTTGGGGTCGACGGTGTGACCAGTATCAAGTAGGTGTTTCGTAATGGAAGAACGCGGGATCTTATTTTCTTGTCTTAGGAGCCACTTGGGCAGGTGCTCAATGGACCTGGCTGCCAAATGCCTTTGCGTTCGCCCAATGTACTTGCATCCGCAAATGCATGTGAATTCATAAACACAATTTGACGTGGCGTGCATTGGCATCGGATCATGTTTCTGTCCTCTACAACGGGTCAGGTGGGAGTTGCGCTGGGCGAACACAGGGGTCAGATCAGGATCCGACACGTGTTCATGGGCAGGGCATCAAATGGTTGCCCGGCGGTCTGGCGTCTGGGAGAGGGAATAGCAAGTGAGGCCGATTCCGGGGACTCCAATCTCGAGACACCTCAACGCTTTCCCCACTATCATCAGACGTGCTAAACGACGTGGATTGAAAGGTGGGCAACTGGCAGTACAACTCAGACTCCGCAGTCGGGCCTCTGTGTGTGGCACGCCTTTACTGACTGTTTGGCTTGGCCAACCAATGTGCCCCATCCCGCCCCCGGTCTTTTCGGCTCCTTTTTTATACGTAGCTCAGGTAAGTAGGGAAGGGGAGAGTGCGGTAGATGCAGGGCAAGTCTACCATCACAAAAACTAATTCACGAGTGGGTCGCTGTTTCTGCGTCCACACTGCTGGGGGGCGCACGGTGGACATCGTCAGCAGCGACGGTTGAACTGTCGTCTGGAGCGAACAGGAGGGAAATTGGCTGATGAGTCAGCTGGAAACCTACCCTAATGGCTTTCAAAGTCAGACAATGCAATCGCTCGTTTTTCTGTCACGAAACACCTGTTAGAGAGTGAACAGTCCGTCGACTCAAAACTGGCCTTCGGACTTTTATTTCGTGTAGAATAGCTTTGGAGGCAGCCAAATATTTGGCAATGTCATAACTTTGCAAGCGATCATATCATGCTGAGTTTATTGCTTTTACCTGGTAACTTCTCCTTCTTTTCATTTGCATGGACATTTGTTTTTGTGTCTTCTTCTTCTTCTTGTTTTTCTGCTATGCTTTTTGCAACACCTTCGTCAGTTAGGCTGTACACATTGGACAGTAAGCCTACTGTTTTCATGCAGATTTTCTGATCATGTCCAGCATGCTAAGTGCTAAATATGTATTAACCGTGTTATAAAATGACAAAATACAAATGAAGAGCAATTTTCAATTCAGTTCCCACTGACAAATGCTGATCAACATGTTTGTCTTAATTTATGCCCAGAGTCCCTTGATTATCAGAACATCAGTGATTGAAGAGGGACTTGCTTTTGTCACTTGGCTCTGGGCTGTTAACGGGATCTGATGTCAAGCCCAAA
This sequence comes from Spirometra erinaceieuropaei, assembly GCA_902702965.1. Lineage (NCBI taxonomy): Eukaryota > Metazoa > Platyhelminthes > Cestoda > Diphyllobothriidea > Diphyllobothriidae > Spirometra > Spirometra erinaceieuropaei. Next base: position 105,110 of record CACRXP010001206.1, on the reverse strand, counting down.
GGGGGGGTTAGATAAGGAAACGAGGACCCAACAAACTACAGGTGACTCTGCGCTAAATTCCAGGGGGCACCTTTTTCCGTGTCCTTTATTTGACACATACCCTAGCATTAACACTAGCCTCAATCTTGACCATTCTAACCCAGACATCAATCCTGTACCTGGACTTAACCCTGATCCTGGAATCTAGGGTAAAGTCACCTGTATCGCTTGGCTTTATGATGTTTTCATAGATTTTTTGACAGATTTGAATGATTCATATTGACCAAACTGTGGAAAACTCGACTCCTCGGTGGGATTTGTTTTCTGTTAGAACTTAGGTAAATTTTTGCCGATTAGGCCGTTCACATTGGACAGTAAGCTTGACGTTTTCATACAGATTTGCTGAACATGTCCAGAATGCTAACTGAGATTTCAACCATCCGGTTTCGACGATGTCCACCGTGTGCTCCACAAGAAGGCGGAGCAGAGACGGTAACTTATGTGTGTCATTTTATAGTGATAAGAGAATTTCACAGCATATGTCGCACTCTCTCTCTCTCCCACCACCCATCTAGGTCCGGTGTCAAGACAGAGTCAAGAAGACCGGAGGTGGGCGGAGGGTTCAGGTGTCTGGCACGACCAGAGCCGCACCTAGGCTTGTCACCACACCCCCTGGTCCACAACATGCACTTGACCAGGATTCTTCGCCGACAACAACACCACAACAAGGGTCAGAAGGACAAGAATGGCTGGGCAGCCATGCCCACCACCTGTGTACCTAGCGGGAGCGCAAACGCATCTACCGGGAGGGAACCAGGTGCCAGCGAATACCAGACTGCGGGGGCCATGGTTTGCTGATGCTGGCATAGCACACGCTTACTGACCTTTTGACCTTAAGTGCTAAATACTTATTATCCGTGTGTTGTATCCACTTGGTCAGCGTTTGGAGCTTCCGTTTTTGGCTCCCTGTTGACATCCCCTTTTCCTTTTGTAACCCTCCATCGAGCATCATCCGTGTTCTTTTAATTAACTGGTTTTCTATTCTGACCTTGAGCTGGAAATTCGACTTGTTCGAACAGTTACAAAGGAATGCTTTGGCTAGGGCATCCATTGTTGAGGTTTGTACATTCTCCATTATTGCCTGTATTCTATCAGTTGTACTGTATATCCACCGAAATCTATTTTTTGCTTATACGCGTTGCTCGGACTAGCAAAGAATGCTATGCCGTCTTATAAAGTGACAAAATGTAAATAAAAAGCTATTTGCAATTCTGTTACCACTGATAAATTCTGGTCAACATGTTTGTCTTAGTTTTATGCCTAGAGCTTTTGATTATCAGAACATCAGTGACTGAATAGGGGCGTGATTTTTTCACTTGACTCTGGGCCGTATACGGCATCTGACGTCATGCCCAATGCGGGGGGTTGGACACGGAAACGAAGACTCAACACACTACAGGTGGATCTGGGCTGAATTCCAGGGGTACCTATTTCCCTGTCCTTACTTTGACCTATACCCTAGCATTAACACTAACCCCAACCTTAACCATTCAAACCCAAACCTCACCCCTCTACCTGAACTTAACCCTGACCCTAATCTCTCTAGAATCTGGGACAAGGCCACCTGCTTTGCGGGGACTTCCTATTCCTGTGTCTTGTCATGAAATTTTTCTCAAAGGCGAAAAATCGTATTTTCAGAGGGTGTGACGTCAAGAAGATGCCATGGCGGCGTTTCCCAGGAGGACTACCTCGTTGATTTTATGTCACTTTGACGAGCAGAGAGAGAGAGAGGAATTCGCTTCATTTTGAAATTATAAATTCAAGATTTTCAGCAAAAATTGGGGCTCCATTCACTGTGGACAGAAAATAAGTTAATAAATCACTCAAGAGTCAATAAGTTTTACACAAAAAGGAACGACTATTATGGGGAGATTTCGAGTCTTAGCTTCTGTATTTCTGTCTCTTCACCAATAGACTGTCGTTTGGGGATCTTAGATCATCAGTGTGGGGGGAAAAGAGGTGAGGGTATAAAATGGTACCTTGGAGAACTCCACAGTCAGGGGGAAGGACCACAGATTTCTGCTTGCCTTATTGGACACACTGAGTGCGGGAAGTAAAATAGTCGCCAGGCCAAGAGATAACCCAGCCTGACAAACAGCATGCGGATGTTTTGGTAGAGAGACGGGGGCGCGGGATGGTATTGAAGGCGGAGGAGTAGTCAAGAGATGCACATGCGTACTCGCGGCAACCCTTATCTAATTCTCCTAGGGCAAAGTGCACCACAAGAGCAACATCATCTAGGGTACTACGCTTGCATTTATATGCAAATTGTGAAGGGTTGGCAAAACGATGACCCAACAAACTACAGGTGGCTATTTTCAAAAAACGACTTTGACGTCAGCATTCAAAATTTGGCGGTGCTGAAATAAACTCCGTAAGCCTCTGATAGCCGGAAGAGAGGACCTTCTACGCAATAAGACCATTTTTGTGCTCTCATCATATGTCAGCCGATCGGCAACCCTCCTTCTGGTGAGTCTACCGGCTGCTGATTATCACCTCAGTTGCGAAAACCAGTAATGAAATCGTGGTCGGATCTTATTTCGTAGCCGTACCTGCAGTAGGCGAGTCCCAGCTTAACCCCTAAACCCCAACCTTAACCCCTAAAGCCAAACCCCAATCCCAACCCCTACCCCCTAACTCCTACCCCCTATCCCCTAACCCCTAACTGGTATGGCTACGAAATTGGATCTTGCCGAAATCGCTACCACAGTCAGATGGAAGGATCACAGTGCGGGAAGTAAAATAGTCGCCAGGCCAACAGACAACCCAGCCTGAAGAACATCATGCGGATGTTTTGGTAGGGAGAAGGGGGCGTGGGACGGTATTAAAGGTGGCAGAATAGTCGAGAAAGGCACAGGCGTACTCGCGGCAACCCCTATCTAATTCTCTTAAGGCAAAGTGGACCACAAGAGCAACAGCATCTAGGGTATTACGCTTGGCTTTATATGCAAATTGTAAGGGGTCGGCAAAACGGAAGAAAATGGCTTTTTAATATCCAGGACAACTCGTTCAGCAACCTTCAGAAGAGCGGAAGAGCAGGCAGTTGGACGAAAAGATTAAGGACCAAGATTAGCGGTTTTTAGGATAGGAGTGAGTCTCACTGTACGCCAGGCGTCAAGAATCTTAGATTCCATGAAAGACATGCTAATAAGGTGTGTTAAAATGGGGGCTATTTGGGAACAACAAGATTTAAAAAGGGAAGGTGAGACACCATCCGACCCGGCAGCTGTTGATCCACGGGTCAGACACCACGGTCTCTTCGTCAGCAGAATTCCTGGAGAAACTCAAAGGGGTAAGCCTCCATCCAAATGAGGTCATGGTATCTTTTGATGTTACATCCCTTTTTACTTCTATTCCCCAGGACCTGGCGATCGAGGCAATTGAACTGCTACTACAGAGCAGATACGATGAAACGGAGAACCGTCTTGGACACGCCCAAATCCTTCAGCTCCTGAAGCTCTGTCACAGGACGTACTTCACGTTCGACGGGACAATCTACGAACAGGTGAAGGGCACACCAATGGGTTCGCCGATTTCGGGATTCATCGCCGAGGCGGTCCTGCAACGGTTAGAGTCGCTGGTCTTCCAACACCACAAACCGACGTTCTGGGCCCGGTATGTGGATGATACCTTCGTCGTTATCTATCGGGATCAACTGCTGACATTCAAGGAACGTCTGAATGCGGTCTTCCCGGACATACAATTTACAGTACCTGTGCTAACTTATGAAATGCCGAGGTCAAAATTATAGTGGACAATGTAGCGTATTTTTGGTGTCGTTATTTGTGTTTATTTAGTTAAAATAAGGACGAAAAGACCGTTTTCTGAAGGAAAGTTTGATACGGATCTGTATATTAAATAGAAAACGGGCTGGATTTAGGCGAAATCGGGGGATTCCTGATATTCAAGCAGTTTCCTACGCTATTAAAGCTTTCGGATGGAAATTCTTTATGTAACCTTATTAATCTGTTTAAGAAGATTGATAAAAGGACGAAATTTTTTAATAAACTTTCGAACAAAAAGAAAAAATTAAATTTCAATATCAAAAAAATCAGGGAAATGCAGATAAATTATTTCTTATTGTGTTCAGGAAATAACGTGCGATTCTTTATCTAAAAATTCTATTTTGCAAATTCGTAAAGTTTTATGTTTCAAAATACCGAAATAAAAAAGTTTACCAGTGTGATTGTTTTACCAGACTGAAAATGCGTGTCGTAAACGAATATATATTGAGTTCGCGCGACATGCCGTCACTTTGCTCTGCCATGCCAAACGATAACTATGTCTAAACAATACGTATCCGAAGTTGACTTCCAGCGCATTCGAAAATTAGCGGCGGAAGGAATCCCGCGTGAGTCGTTAGCTAGTATTTTCAATATTAGCAAGGTCACTCTGTGGCGCATTATTAATGATAAAACTGTTCCTAGAAATAAGATAGGGGGACCAAAACGGTCCACAAGTAAGCAAGACGACGATTTTATTCGTCGTACATTAAAAAAGTTTCATTACATGCCCATTGAGACCATTCAGCGGGAACATCTGCCGATGTTTTCTATGAACATCATTAGAAAAAGGATGAAGGAATTTGAACTGCAGCGGCGGAAGGCCATGATTAAGCCATATTTAAGTAGAAAACTAATTAGAGAACGGCTTTTATTTGCTAAGAATTATATTGAATACAGATCTTCATTTTGGAAGAGCATTTTCTTCTGCGATGAGGTTCTATTTTTAGACAAGCCTACGAAGTCGCTCCAAACCGTCATATGTGGAAAGAACTTCCCAAGAGAACACACTACACCGACGGCAACATTCAAGAACTGTCGGCGGATGATGGTTTGGATGGCGATTAAATTCGGTGAGCGGCCTGTCTGGCGGTCAACATCCGACACCATCAACAGCAAGGTGTTCATTGCAATTGTCAAGGATGTTTTCGGCTACAACGGCATAAGTCGGCGCCGAATGGATACTGTAATTTTACAGGACAATGCACCTGTCCACCGCTCTAAAGAGGTACGAATTTGATGCCACTTGCAAACATAATCTAACATTTTAGACAACAACCACGCTCTCCGCAATTGGCCTCCAATCCATTTTCATCCCGGCCAACAGTCCCGATCTGAATCCAATCGAAAATCTTTTTGGAATTGTCAAAAGAAATTGGCACAAAGCTAAGAAGACTCTTTCAATGCAGGAAAAATTGGATTTCATACTCAATAGTTACATTTTACAATCCACCATAGATAACCTTGTCATGTCTATGTCGGACAGACTTTTTGCTGTTATTAATTCGAATGGACAATCTACAAAGTACTAATTTTTTGTATCTGTTTCTTTCCTTAATTATTTTTCACCTTTTATGCGCCCTCCTCCTTTATACGTCCTCATACGTAGCCTTTATTAACTTGGTTGTAATATAGGCGTTTCTCGAAAATGTGACTTTTGTCGAAAATTATTTATTTTTATCTCAGTAAATAATATTTTCTTAACCAAACTTTGCTTAATTTCATTGGCACATCGTTTATTTTCAGCTATCAGACTTTGGGAGCCGTAGTGTTTACCGATTTTGCGTTAAAGGCGTTAACCTGTGTTAATTCGTGACATTTCATGAGTTAGCACAGGTACTGTACGATGGAGGAGGAAGAGAACAACCAGCTGGCCTTCCTGGATGTCCTCGTATGCCGCAAGGATTGTGGTGGACTAAAGATCAAAGTGTTCAGGAAAGCGACAAATACGATGCAAGTACTGAACTTCAACAGCAACCACCCAATCAGTCACAAACGCAGTTGTGTAAGGACGCTCTATCGGCGTGTCGAAACGCACTGCAGTGAGCCGGAAGACAAGATTGCTGAACTACAATACCTCCGACGGGTATTCAAAGCCAGTGGCTACCCGGGCAACTTTGTCAACCGGTGCATACGCAATATGGACGAAAGGCCTAACCGCAGGGACACCAAAGTTTGGCGAGCGCTTCCATATGTCAAGAACGTTTCGGAAGATGTTGGCCGCCTTCTCGCACCGCTGGGGGTTGGAGTTGCACACAGGCCAGAGGCAACCATCAGGCGTCAATTGATGAAACCAAAGGACCCACTGCCACAGCAAGAAACGTCTGGAGTCGTTTATCGGATCTGGTGCAGTTGCGGAAAAAGCAACTATGTCGGAGAAACCGGAAGACAGCTCCGAACGCGAATGGCCGAGCACGCTGCAGCAGTGAGGAGAAATGACGCCAGCTCTCAAGTTGCGGCTCATTCGACGGGTTCCGGCCACACATTCAAATTTGACGAGGCCGAAATTCTCGCAATAGGTGACAACCGCGTAACCGGGAGCTGCTTGAGTCATGGTTCACTGGCCCCCCTTCTATTAACAAGTGCAATGATCTTCCCATTCAATACAGCGTGCTGAGACTTCGTCTAGGCGGAGGAACTGGCCACGCGGGGAGAGCCCTGATGAACAATCTTCCCAACACCCGGGTCTGCGCGTCAGATGGTCGAGCAATCATCACACCAACATCCAACGCACGTGATGAAATTGCAGCAATTAACGACGCGAATATCGACCATCACGCCACGTGCAACGATCCCTGATGAAGGGGAGGGAGCCGTGAACATTCATAGATATGCGGTGGCATGGCTACTGCATCCTATAAATACTGCAGCCACATGTGCATGAACCACCCTTATCTGCTTATGTCTCTGATGATGGATTCGAGCAGGAATCCGAAACGTCAGGCTAATAAAGCTCTTGTCCCGGCGATCGTGTCTTCTTCTTCAAGACTGCTTCCTGGGACTCGTCTTTTCGCTTCTATAAGATGGTATCGTTCTTAAGGCTGTCACATAGGCCTAGCTTGTAGAAGAGTTCCTTTTTTTGTTTTAAGAATTTTAGATGGAGAGAGGAAATTCTATCCGGTCTTACCATAACAGTATCAAGAGGGCAGAAAATATCAAAGATTTCACTTGAAAGCGTTGAAAGGAGGCTATAACATAATTAAACATTCGATTGTTTAAGGAAGGCGGGGACAGAATAAGATATGCAACTCTGAAGCAGACCACTGTTTTTTGCGGACGTGTTGCGAATCTTAACCTTCCCCTGAGGTTCGGCTAACGGTGCACGTTTAAAGATGGAATAGATTTTTGGAAGACCCACTAACGCAGAGTGACCCGAACCTGACAAGGGAACCCTATTTTCAATACAAAAAAGCTTGATGTTGTTGGTCAAATAGTGATCAATAGGGGCATCAGCGGGAGTGTTGAAGCAGGTAAGATCATCAGAGCCCAAAAGTGTGAGGGGACGCAGGTTCACGCGATTAAAATCAACGCATAAGATAATAAGGTGTCCACAGGACAGTATAGCACCAGTATAGCAGGGTTTTGTGCAATAAAGTCGAAAAACGGGCTAGAGCATCTTCATATTTAGAGGGGAGAATGTAAATACTACCAAATATAATGCCTTTAAAGTATTCAACAAACGGGGCTTGCATACAACATCGACAACGTCTTTCAAGTCATCAGCGAAAGAAAACAAGTACTTACAGTCTCCACACCAATTTTGACCAATAAAAATGACAACGTCTCCACCTCTGCGACAAGATAAAGCTTTTCTATCCTTTCGAATGCAGCAGAAGGGCGAAGGAGTAATTAACTTCTAATCAATGTCATAATTTAGCCATGTCTCTCGAAAACAAATTCCTTCAGTTCAACCATGTTCTTTTTTCAAAAAATGAGTTTTATATCATGAGCTTTGTTGAGAATTGGACGACACTTTTTCGACAAGAAGTCTGTGGTTGATAATTTGTTCTTTGGCTGGCGCTTGAGTGCAAGTTGCCAACCACACCGCTGTTTTTTATGCATACGCTTCTGTTGATGCAAATGTGATAAAGGTAGCACAGAGCAATCACACATACGCTCTATTGGCCGCAAAATGCAACAGTTTGCATCATGGACAGTCGTCAGTGAGAATTTCGATTTAATTTCCCTCGAAAGGATGTTAGCGTACTGTAGAGATGACCTCTTAGTCCAGACAAGCAAGGGATGTAAAAAAAGACCAGTTCTATTAAACGGATGTAGGCAGAGTAGTGCACAGTTTCAAAAATCCGCACGTGAATGGAGAGCAACAAAAAATGGCGGATCAACTTCAAAAGCCCACACAGGTTATGTGACTTTGGCGTTAGAATCAGCAGTCAAAATTTGGCGGCGGGGAACAAAGCTCCGTCAGGCCCTGATGGCCAGAAAAGAGGGCGTTCTACGGACTAAGACTACAGTAGGTGGGCTAACTCATGAAATGTCAACTAAAATTTCGAAATGCGTTCTCGTTTCGAAAAGATTAACTAAGTAGGGTTGTAAAACTAATCATCATAAAGTAAACTTTTATAATAATTCAAATACATCAGGATGCTGGCTTTCGAACGAGTTTCTTTCCGACTGCACATGAAAATCATACTCTGTAGAAAGTGACTACTTAAGTAGCATACATTTTTCTCATTGATTTTCGAGGCCCTTAAAAATTCCATTATATGTCTTGAAAACCAAGCATGAAAATATTCATTATTCTACTCATTCGATAGAAAATTACGTCTTCTTCCAATTTTATACCCAAAGTAAGGGTATAATTCGGCTTTAAAAGGTTTTTAATTATGAGATTTTTTAATACCGTTAAATGGCCGTTCATGAAACGTCATGTATCTGCATTTAGGAGTGTGGCTTGTAAAGTTAACAGTATTGCTCAAATCCACTGCTTAATTTTATGAACCTCATATGGTCTCCTCTTAACACCGTAGAGAAATGCATGGTTTTCCGTACACGGAAAATGTACAACTTTTACTTTTGAAACCCTGAATGGAAGTGTAACAGCAGGTCGGGTTCAAAATTATTCTGGAATTAGAAAAGTTTTGTAAAGCCGAATGATACTCTTCTTTTGAGTATGAAATTGGAAGAAGACGTGATTTTCTACCGAATAAGTAAAAGGATGAATATTTTAATGCATGTTTTCCATGAACTGTAATTGAATATTTAAGGGCATCGAAAATCAATGAGAAAATTGCATGCTACTTAAGCAGTCATTTTTTGCAGAGTATAGATCTTGCATGCAGCCGAAAACAAGTTCTTTCGAAAGCCGACACCCTGAGGTAACTGGATCATTATAGATTTATGCTGCATCATGATTAGTTTTACAACACTACTTAATTTATCTTTTCGAAACGAGAACGCATTTCGAAATTTTGGTTGACATTTCATGAGTTAGCACGTCTACTGTATTTTGTGCTCTCAGCATGCGCCAGTCGATCGGCAAATCTCCCTCTGGTGAGCCTAGAGGCTGATGATCATTGCCTCAGTTGCGAGCACCAGTAATGAAACCGCTACCACAAACAAATCGAGTGCGGACGATCGAGCAATCACTGCACCACAGCTGCGATTAATGCGAGAGCTGTCGAGACGAATGCACCTATGGCAGATCAGCAATTGCCTCTTACGGTGAGTGACCGATCTCATGAAATGTTGGCTGAAATTCTGAAATGTGTTCTCGATTGAGAAGGTCTACTTAGGTGGGGTTGAAAGATTCATTATCATGGGACATAGTCCTAATGTATTTCGGACTTGGCAGGATGTCAGCCTTTGAATGCTCTACATTTTAATCTTCTGTATAAATCGTACTCAATGAAAAATGACTACTTAAGTACCATGCATTTTTTACGCTGATTTTCGATGTTCTTGAAAATTCAAATATATTTAATGAAAAGTCCGATCAAAAATATGCTTTCTTTCAGTCATTTGGTAGAGAATTACATCGTTTTTATATTCTATACTCGAAGAAAGACTATAATTAATTTTTTAAAAAGTTTTCTAATTCCCAAATAATTTGCAGTCTGATCAGCCGTTGCATTACCGCTTAGTGATTTCAGTCCACAAGGTGCATGTGTTTCCCGTGAAGAAAATCACATATTCTTCTGTGCCTTTAAAAAGATACTATATACGATCCATAAAATTTTGCAATGGATGCGGACCATGTTGTACGTTTCATGAGGAGCAGTGGTAAACAGACAGGTACTATACTGTATGAATGTACATTGCACGGTCTTGAAAAATCTCATAATAAGAAACTTTTAAAACCTAATTATAGCCCTTCTTCGAGTATTAAATATAAAGACAACCTGATTCTCTATCAAAGGACTGGAAGAAAGAATATTTTTATCTGTGGTTTCTGTAAAATATATTTGAATTTGCAAGGCCATCGAAAATCAATGTGAAAAATGCATGCTACTTAAGTAGTCATTTGTTACCGAATACAGGTTCTACGGGAGATTTAAAAGCAGTGCATTGAAAACCTGACGTCTTGCCGAGTCCGAAATATTGTAGAATTATGCCGCAAGAGAATCAGTTTTGCAACCGCGCTTAAGTAATTCTTCCCTAATCGAAAACGCATTTCAGAATTTCAGCCAACATTTCATGAGATAGGTCACTCACTGTATAAACGCTGCGTCCTACTCTGCGTCCGCCATTGTCCTTGTTGGTTAATGTTTCCGTCAGGGGGGACACCTGACGAGGATGGTAATGTTCTCACGAACTAACGAGTTATATCTCACGAGCCCCTAGCCTTAAAGTCAGCAAGTAAAACTGACCGGTGAATAATATAGAATTTCTGAATGTTAAGTAAGCTGACAACAGAGCGTGACAGCAACGCAGGCCAGCAAGACGGGTTGTACAGGTGTGTTGTGTTTCGTCACATTCAAACAAGAAATCCGGTCAAAGAAAACAGAACTAAATTGTCAAAGGTAAATTGGTCCGGTACCTCATCACATACCTATATCTGCGTCCTAACTTTGACCCAAACCCTATTCCTAACAATAATCCCCCTAACCCCATCCCTACTGCTTACCTTCGCAACTATAACCCCCCTGAAATTTAGCAGGTCGTCCGTAGTACGGGGTCCGCATTCTCGAGCCCTACCCTAATGGAGTATCTGCTGAGGTATTTTAATATGCAGCTGACAGGTTAACCTTGCTAGAACGTGGGATTAAGCCATCTTTATCAGTGACATGCAATTACAACAATAACAACTGTGAAGATTCAACGGTGAGAAACGGATAATCGGAGTTTGCGTAGCCAAATGTGGCACAACTTGCATTTTAAGAGGCACAATGCACTGGTTTCAGCAATTGCGTCGGACGTGATGCGAGCTGCGGCGCCTCCTACTAATTGTCTGTCAGTGGTAGATTCGCAAGCAACATACAGTCCGATCTCGTGAAATGTTAGTCGAAATTCTGAGATGGAATTTTGAAACCCTAAGCTCAAGTGCAACTGCAGGTTGGACTCAACATTATTCAGGAATTGAAAAACTTCCTAAAACCGAAGGGTACCCTTCCCTTGCGTAGAAAGAATTGACGAAGTACTGTGCTACTAAATGAGTGTAAGAAAGAACATTTCTGTGCATATTCTCTATAAATCGCACTTGAATTCATGCGAGCATCCAAAATCGGTGGGGAAAATTCATACTGCTTAAGTAGTCGCTTATTTTCGGATGCCGTTTTTGCAGGCGACTTAAAGGAAGTGCATTCAAAAGCCAACATCCTGACGTGTCTGAAATAGCTTGGGTATATCCGTCACAATAATCAGTATTATACCTTCACTTAAGTAATCCTACCTAATCGAAAACGCACCTCAGAATTTGGGTTAAGACCTCATGAGCTCGGTCACCGGCTGTAAGTTTGGCAATCAGCATAGCCTAAGTAGCCCCAACAAACTTAGCTCTGCCGATCATCCCATCCAAGGGGGTGGAAAAAGTATGTGTGTGTGAAAGTGCTCCAGCGTCTGTCATTGAAACACTTACTGTTAGCAGTGCTCTGCCCTAGTTAAAACGCGCCTGACCTGACGGCTCATTCAGTATGAGCTAAAACGCATGCAAAATCGGATAGACATGCTTTCGTGCGAAATTCTGACCTTAGAAATAGGCTGCCAACCAAATTAGCCGTCGTCAGCCAGCAATAGGCAACCCCGAGGTGTGAATCCCCCGAGACTCGTACCTGAGATCTGTTGGCTAGAAGTCCAATGCCCTAACAACTGAGCCACGAGCTCGTTATCTTGTCGGTTTCGATCGGGAATATTAACATCGGAGAGGTCCAAGTAGTAAATGGTGTGCACCGTAATTCCAAGCTGATTCCTACACAGCATCATACTTAGCACGAATTGGGCCTCTTCTCAGGCATCTGGGAAAAATATATTCGGGACAAAATAGGGCTTTATTTGGGATTGTTTTTCGGTCTATCTCAGATGTTTGCACAAAGTCAATCCCGTATTCAAGAAGGAATATACAAAAACCTTTTCAAAATTCCTATTGCAGGAAGTCCTGTCTTCCTCGGAGCTTCTTCCCTAAAGAAAGGGTTTTCTTCGATTTAAATGAAGTCGTAGTTTTTGGAATTCTTAGAAACTCTATGATTGTTTGAATGATCTAATATCGGCATGCCCACTTATGCTATTTGCAATTTCTGTACCACGATCGTAGTCTAAGATAGTATTATATGAGCATTAAAAGAGCTTATGATAAAGACTCTATGACAAGCAGAAATTTCCTGTAGAGCAAATGCATAGTGTTCAGTTAGGAAAAATCAAAGCAAGTAAAAGGTGGAGAGCGAGTTTCAGACTGTACGCGAATTAATTAGCCTCCTTAGAGCAAACTCCAGCTCCATCTTGGTGCAAAAGGGTGGGTCTCATCAGAAAGGAATTCTAAGAAATTAATATTTGAGCAACCATTCCAGGATATATAATTAAGCACATTTAGGCGACGTTATCAAGGGAAGCGTGTAAGCCATTCAACCAGGACTGTTTCAAGAGTTTGATTTTCCCCTACGACTGGGAATCTGCCTGAATAAGGGGCGACACACTGCACGTTTGAACGGGCCCGTGGCTACACTTCGTGCTAATTACTTCTACAGCCGCGATTAAGCCGCAGGTTTCGCCCGAAAGCAGGGGACTGCTGGTTGGCACTTCGTCGGATTCGACGCATAACTTATGTACCGCCTGTCCACTGGAACCGCCCCTGGTTTTGACTCCACCCTCGGCCTCCAAGGCAGGCTGCCGGTTTCAAAGGCTTTAACTATACAAAAAGTCAGTCTGGGTGAATTTTAAGTAGGACAGAAGCCCGCTAAGAGGACAAAATGTTTTTTGCGATACACACTGCACTACACGCATTTCGCTCACGCTCTTTTCATGTCTGTCTGATCTTGTAAGCTCATCCACGCAGGTCTGACTTTTTACTTCTCTAAACGCGCTGTTTTCAGACAAACAACCTCCGACCAGGCGTCATCAATACTTCCGCCATGTGTAGTGCCAGGAGTTCACTCGCTGTCTTGGAGGTTGTTATGAAATGAGGCGGTTTGGATTGGAAAGCAGATGTGTTCACGCGGGTGCCGCATCTAAGTAGATTGGTGTGCTTAATTTTTAAACCTCAGTTTCCATGCAGACGGTTGGATACTCTGTGGTGCATATGGGTGTTGTAACCTCTGAAACCTAATTAACACAGCTGTGTACGGGGATAGAGAAATGACGCGCGCCAATTATGTCTCGCTGTCATCTTAAGACCCAGTGCACGAGGCAAGTGCTGGAGAATAGACAAAAATGTGTCAGCTGGCATGTGTCACAGATTTGGGATTCTTCCCGGCGAAGTGTGCTAAACGTAAGATACACTCACTACTTATGTTTTGTCTATTTCTCTTTTTGACTTCCCGACTTGCATCAACTCAACAGCAGTCGGCCTAAAATTATCCTCCCAGTATTCCAGCTAAAAGGAACTGACCTATCCCGAAAATTAGCATTTGAAGGAGAGGAATATTCTAATTTACGACGATGCAAATCTGACTTTTCGTATGCCGCATGAGCATCGGCATACTTTACCACCCATCGGATACCCTGAGATTATTAGCCAATTTCAAATGATAATTCAGAATGCGTCAAAATTTCGATTTCGATAGAGTCACCTCACAGCCAGATGAAGGACGGTGAAGTTATTCGACTGGGTACTCACTGGCAACCCACTGGTATGCCAAGCTCTCAGCAGCTGTGACGTGCAACGACAGAATATCGCGAAACATGCGTCTGGGTGGATAGTTAGTACTTGCGTTCTTAGTAGGCCTAATCATGTAACGTGAGCGTCAAATACTGCATGTAGCATTTATGCAGTACTAAAATGGGCCTTCAGAAGATAGGGAGGGGATTTATGGTATGGTAGGAAATTAGACAAGATGCGACTGTATGTTCGCACTCGAGACCCGAATATCAAGCAGAGATCATTTTCGAACAGTTGTCCCTCGGCAAACATCTTAAAAGTTTCTTTTCTTTTCATGGCAAGCTCTAACAGGAGGCTGTCACTAACAGTTAGCACTGTTCCGGGAGTTTTAGATTTCGCAGAAGTCCATCTTTAGAGATAAACGTAGGAAAAATAAGCAATGTTCCCAGGAGTCTAGATGAAGGTGGTGACAGGTTTTACAATTCTGGCGACAGTTGTGTGGGGCTCTACATGTGAGTGTAAAATCGGCACCCCGATCAACTGAATTTCCATTAGAATCTGAAAAGTCACACATCCCAAGTACTGTTGTGTTCCCAGGCTGAGCAATAATCTTCAAAGCACATACCTGACGTTGACAGAACTGTTCTGATAGAAGAACGCGTTCGCAACTTGGCTTCGAAAACTTGGAACATTTTACGCGCTCCTAAAGCGTATAAATTACCCATTGGGCATTATATTTGAAAATACCTCTATACCTCTCTTCATCTGCCTGTGAGGTGACTCTATCGACATCGAAATTTTGACGCATTCTGAATTATTATTTGAAATTGGCTAACAATCTCAGGGTATCCGATGGGTGGTAAAGTATGCCGATGCTCATGCGGCATGCGAAAATTCAGATTCGCACCGTCGTAAATTAGAATATTCTTCTCCTTCAAATGCTAATTTTCGGGATGGGTCAGTTCCTTTTAGCTGGAATACAGGGAGGGTAATTTTACGCAGAGTGCGCTGTCCTTTGTTACAGCATGATTTGCCTAACCACTCTGTTCTGGGCTCTCTAGGCTGTCTATTAGGGGAACGTTTAAAACTAGCAAGGCCCCTAGGTAGGTTCACGTAGCTCAAGTAGGTTTCACCAGAAGGAAGCCCGTCAGTCAGCTAGGACAGTAAACTGTCCTCTAGTTTACCGCTAGCACGCCGATGTGGCACCGACATAGAGATGTGACCGACTTCTGACGCAAAACGTCAGACTAGATCATGCAACGCATGTAGCTGTCACGCCAATGTGCACGTGTTGCACCCACTGAAAGTGCTTTGCGCACGCACATTCCCGAGTCAGCTAAAAGTGCCTACATCTGCCGTCTAGCAAACAGTCAACTCCAGGCGTGAAGCCGGCCTCTCTGGGGAGAGCGAGTGCTTCGAAAGCCTGCTTGATGAAGCGAATATCTGACATCTTTTGGTAACAAACGGGACAGAGAAAAGTACATGGTTGCGTAGAGTTTGAGCAGCTCAGCAAGTCAACAGAGGTCAAACTGGCATAACTAAAGAGATACGGTAGGTGGGTTAACTCATGAAATTTCAACTGAACTTCCGAAATGTGTTTTCGTTTCGAAAAGATTGATTAAGTAGAGTTGTAAAACTACTCAGCCTACAACATAATTCTATACTAAATCAGTTAAGCCAGGATGCCGGCTTTCGAATGAGCTTTCTTCCGGCTGCACGCAAAACCCATACTTTGCAAAAAACGACTACTTAAGTAACATGAATTTTTCTTATTGATTTTCAATGTCCTTAAATTTCCAATTATATTTCGTGGAAAACACGAATAAAATATTCATTCTTTTGCTCATTCGGTAGAAGATTACGTCTTTTTCCAATCTTATACTTGACGGAAGGGTATTATTCGGTTTTCAAAAACTTTCCCCATTCCCGAATAATTTTGAACCCGCTCTACCGTTACACTTGGATTCGGGGTTTCCAAACTACAAACCGTATATTTTCCGCGTACGGAAAACCACATATTTCTCTACAGTAGTAAAGGGGGATCATATATGGTTCGTAAAATTTAGCAGTGGACTTGATCCATATTGTTAACTTTGCAAGCCGCATTGGTAAATGCAGAGACATGACGATTTATGAACGGCCATTTCATGGTATCTAAAAGTCCCACAATCAGAAACTCTTTAAAACTGAATTATGTCCTTCCTTCAAGTATAAAATTGGAAGAAGACGTAATTTCCTATCGAATAAGCAAAAGAATGAGCATTTTATGCATGTTTTCCATGGAATATAATTGGAAATTTAAGGGTATCGAAAATCAATGAGAAGAATTCATGCTACTTAAGTAGCCGTTTTTTACAGAGTGTCACTTTTGCATGAAGCGGGAGGGAAGTTCATTCGAAAGCCGGCATCCTGCAGTAACTGAAATATTATAGAATTATGTTGCAGGCGGACCAGTTTTACAACGCTACTTAATTAATCTTTTCGAAACGAAGGTAACAATCGGGAGATGGCGCCCAAAAAAATCCGCCTAACCAAAACAGCCTGTCTTATGGGACAGGTGGTAATAGGGGTTTTATGGGTGGTGGCTGGTCGGGATGTACGATACTAGCCGACGGAAAGCCTCATTTGAACAGGTGAATGTTTGAAGTTGGCCCGCTCTCCGTCCCGTTATTACAAAATGAGTCGCCGGACGCTGGGTGGTAACGGACGAGTGGAAGGCGTATAATCGTTTTCCCTTAGAAGGTTATCTACACTTCTCTGTTAACCACTCTAAGAACTTCAAGGCCCCTACCATCGGACGGCACACCAATGCCATTGAGGCATACTGAGGTAGACTGAAAAGGAAACTCGACGAGGGAGGCCCTGTATGTGGTCGAGCTGTGTGGGCTCTTATAGACGAAGTACAGTATCGTCTTTGGTTTGCCCTCAATGCCATTTCTTTGACAGATGCCCGGGAACTGTTCCTGTCCTATGTTGTGTAGACTTATCCTATTTAAAAGTGATTTTGTTTTGTAATAAACTGCCATAATGCGAATGTATGCCGTATATTCAGGTGTACGTGTGTAACGATGGGGAAGGTTGGGTAACAGCGACCATCGTCCATGTGACCTCCTGCGATGTTCGTTCGGCCAGCCCGTGTTAGGCCGTCGCGGAAAGTCCAAGTAGTGCGTGAAAGTAGGCCTGCAACTGTTGATATAGCCTGAAGGCGTTTGAGTCCACTGTTAGAGGTATTATCTCTAGGTAAGGGATTTTTTGGGTGCCATCGCCCGATTGTTACCGAAACGAAAATGCATTTCGGAATTTCGGTTGACATTTCATGAGTTAGCCCACCTACTGTATGTGTTCGGCCGTTCGAGATTACCAAAGAGGGAGAAGATTTTTCAGCTGGGGCAAAATAGCAGTAGTTGGTAATTTCTTCATCCTTGAGAAAAATCTTGCTGTGGGAAACCGACTCAATCCATCGATGTCCTTTATCGGCACCTGCAGCTTTACGTATCAGCTACTACAGCCACGCCCGGAAACCATGTGAATTATGAGGTATTGCGTGAGGTGCTTGGGAGGAGCGTCTAAAATTTAGTTGAACACCTATTCTCAACTGGTGACGCCCGATGACCAAAGAACGCGGTTTCGAGTTCCATATTTTTTCAGCATGACTGACGACGACTTATAAGCCAGAAATGGCTATACCAGTGTCTCTCTTGTCATTGGTGGTATTCCTGAACAGGCTTTTTTTCGACCTACAGAAAATTATCTTCTCTAAAAACGACTACTTAAGTGGCATGGTTTTTTCACACCGATTATCGCTGCCCTTATAATCTTCACTATCTTTTATAAAAAACGCACAAAAATATTCGTTCATTTGCTCATTTGGTAGCAGATTAAATCTGATTCCAGGAGTGTATGTGCCATTATATTTTTCAGTTGCTGCGACTGTCTGCGCGGGCTCTAGGCTCGGAGCTGCAAGGCAAAACAGGGATGTCCATCAATATCTAAAAATCAGGTCAGACCATAGAACACCAAATCCCTCCTCCGACTTTGAATGCCACGATCAGAGCCGGCAAGTCAGTGACCGATAGTTCAAGTGGTAGGTTGTTTGACCAAGATGTTCAGGGAAGAATTGGCTGGAGTAGAGCCTTCAGATAGATTTATCCTAGCTGATGACGGAAATTACAGTCAGATGTTAGCCGAAATTCTAGTCTGTATTTTCGAATGTGATCCCAAAATATACCAGACTTGTCAGGATGTTGGCCTTTGGGTGTACTTCTCTTTGGCCGCCTGAAAAAGCTCGCTTGATGACAGATGGTTACTTAAGTAGTAGGAGATTTCTCCATCGCTCTTCATGTCCGCTTACTTCCGGCAGCATATAAAAGCCACGCTTCGATATAGAAAATGAACACTTAGGTCTTCTGATGTTTTTTCACTGGTTCTCAACGCCCTTGTAAATAAAGCATCTACAGGAGTATTCGTTATTGTACGCATTTAGCAGCAAATTACACCTTCTTCGGTTTGAAAAAGTTTCTTTCACTTTCCGAGTACTTTTGGACCCGACCTTTCGACCCGATGTCGAAATTACAAGCTGTGCATTATCCATATAAGGCTAATCATGTTTTTTTAAGTTATTAAGGAACTACCGTGTGGGACTCCTAAAATATATATGCATATGTGCTCGGTTTCTCTCTCATAAATATCTGGTCAAATCTGCTGGTTGACTAAAAGGGCGTGAGAGAGGAGAATTATCTTTATTTCGGAATTACTTATTAAGAATTTTCAGAAGAAATGGGCTGCATTCACTGCGGACTCAGAATAAGTTAGTAAATTACTCAAAAGTCAAAAAGTTCTACACAAAAAGAACGACTATTATGGGAACAGTTCGAGTCTTAGCTTCTGCATTTCTGTCTCTTCTTACGTAAGATAGCGCGCCAGCAATGGCAATATTGAATGCTGATATGCCGATGTACGACAGGAGATAAGTCGAAAGCCACGGCGCATGGGACGAGATAACTTCGCAGAGATTAAATGAGAATACACGAGATGGGCAACGTCATCCAGAATTCGACCAGCAAATTGCTCGACTGTTTTGAAATGTCGTTATAGGGTAAAATCGACTAAAAGGAAGTAAAAAAAACACCTGCGGGAGAGGACAGTATTCGGATGACTCGTCTTAAAACGACCAGATCTTTTGTGAATAAAGCAGGAACAACGAAAAGACAGCAATATGGAATAAGTGAAAGAATAGAGGCATCTGTGAATCGTCAGATTAATGGTTGGACTGTGTGGTAAGTACGTAAATGACGAATGTAATGAAGATGTTTACGAACTTTGGCGAAAAGGGACTCGATATGCAACGAAAATGAAGGATTTGGTGACAGAGTAACGTCAAAGTACTTGAAAGAGGACATGGAAGGACATTTAAGGATTCAGGACTAGGAGAGAGCCGCAGTCGGAAAATACACTGAACTGATTTTCGATTGTTTATTAGGAGACCATTTTTCTGCGACCATACTGTGACATGCTCAAGACCATCCTTCCGAGATCGGAAATGTGTCCGATTTTTGAGAGCATATCCAACAACCACATTGTCGGCATACTTAACTAATAGACAATCGTTTGGTGATCTTAGATCATCAGTGTGGAGGGAGACGAGGTTAGGGGATAAAATGGAACCTTGGAGAAATCCACAGTCATTGGGAAGGACTGCAGATTTCTGCTTGCCTTATTGGATACATTGAGCGCGAGAAGTAAAATAGTCGCCAAGACAAGAGACAACCCAGTCTGGAGAACTGCATGAGGCGTTTCGGTAAGGAGAAGAGGACGCGGGAGGGTACTGAAGACGGAGGAGTAGTCACTAGTCACCACCACCGTCACGCACCTAAGCCTACACGCTATCGGATGAGGTCGCCGACCGACTTTAAAATGAGGTCCGTAGTCGTTAGACTAACAGCCACTCGTACTTAATCACGCCTTCCTCCAAGCCGCTTGAGTGCCCTAAATCGCATTCTAGGTTGCCCTCTGAATCCTACCCCTCTGATTTTACTTTGAGGAGCCCCAGTTCGCCGTCCACTTCAAACTACGCCCCTCCCATTGGCTTACAAGCACAGCAGGAAAGACCGCAGCTCAGCGCTAAACCGGCACTTTTTCGTGATCGTGCAAGGGAACATCGGTTATGTACTGATTCATTTAGATAGGCTGGCAGCTGTTTATTGGGTTATGAAGCTAGTTCATTTATATTCCTCGGTCGTACCTAGCAGACGGGTAGCCCACGGCTCAAGAGCTAGATCGTTGCGGTCAAAGGCTGCCTGACTCCGATCCAACTATCGGCCTTTGCTGCCCGGAACTGGCGGTGTGGCCAGCCGACAACATAAAAATAATTGCTCTTCTCTGAAAACTAGAATTTCAGAAAATTCTTGCATTATGAATCACTTAAATAATGCCAACTATAGGGGATGCATAAGGAAGAAGGACGCATGAAGAGGAAAGAGTACGGAAAATGATAACAAGTAGAAAAATCCGTACTGCGCTGACCGTCTACTTGCATTTATCAAAACAGAAATTCTTTTAGACATGTAGATACGCAAGTTGTCTACAGTCAATTGTTCTACGCAGAGTGCACGTCTTCAAGTCATTCTCGGTCATTCTTTGGGAGAGCAAACTCGACGATGCGACTTTTGTCCCATGCGAAGGTGTGCATGGCCATTTGAGACAAGTGGTCTCGCCTGTTTACTGCCAGTTGGTGTTCGTGAATGCGTGTAGAGGCAGACTTTCCCGTTTGGCCTCAATATACAGAATCACAGGCGTCGCATGGGATCCTATAAACGACTTCTTTCTTATCAAGATAGCCAGCCCTATTCTTGGGGTGGGCAAGCCGAGTGCGTTAAATAGTCGTCGGCTTGTGAGTTGCTTCTATTTGGTGTTTCCCCAAGTGTCTTTCAACAGGTTCGGACGCATTCCTGATGTAAGGAAGGACTTGCCAAGTATTTATTTTAGGCGCTTGAATGGAACTACCTAGTTTCTTTATTTTTATCTCTTGCTGGCCCGTGCATTGACGTACGAAATTTCTAGGATAGCCGTTCTGGGAAAATAATTAAAACAGGTAATTTAGCTCGAATTGGTGCTCATTCTCGTCAGAGCCATGTACTTTTGCTCGATGTAGCAGACAAGACAGATGCAGGCGCTTCCCATTGGAGTTCTATTTAGTTGCTGATAATATTAGTGGTCAAACGAAAAATTGGTTTATAAACAAAGGTCTATGACGTCAAGTAGGGTAGCAACGGGAACATCCGTGTCATAGGACTTTAGGACTTCATTTGTGCATTGTCTTTCAAAATCTAGTGGTACTGATGTGAATAAAGAAACGGCATTAAAGGATGCCATTGTCTCATCCGCGAAAATTACGATTCTTCTCAATTTCTCTAGAGACATTGCAGATTTCTAAATGGAATTTTCAGAATTTTTCGTTAGTGGGTGGGGTTGGTGGAATAGCAACTTAAAAATTTTGTAATTGGGTGCACCGATTAATTATATTATCGGTCGTAATGTTACTGCAGGTCTGTGAACTTCGGACAGTTTGTAGATCTTAGTGACGGTTGGTTTGGATTGTATCAGGGATTTTACGATATCGCCCGGCAGTTTTCCGTTCCTGTGGAGTTCCTCACCACCTTATCAATAGATGAGCTCTGTCCCTATGGGAAGTACATTCTCGTTCGTTTTGTTAGGATTCTCGGGGAAAAATTCGTGAATTTTGCAGAAGACTTCTGATTTGTATAAACTGGCTGAGAAATGACCATCCATTTTTGCTTAACATCCTTCTCTTCTTTCCTCGTTCGAGCTCTGATACGTAGGCGATCGCTTTGTTGAAGGATTCAACTAAGTGCAAGGAAAGATTATCCCGGCAAAATTTCATATGTGGCTCCTTAGAAATTTGAAATTTTCGAAGTCAGCAATGAGTATCATTTACGCCGGGGACAAAACTCGCATCGTCGGAGTTCGTCCCTCCAAAAATGGCCGAGAATGCCTTGGAGACATGCACTTTGATGAATCATGCATAATCAGCACGTTAATTTGGATGTCGTGTACAGAAATCTCAGGGAACAGATGAAGAGACGACAGTCGATCAATACGGAATGACGCACACTGCAGCTGCTTATTGGCGCAGGCACCAAATGATTATTGATTTTTCAGCAGACTTGAAATGTTACTTGTTTTTTGCACATTTAATCAAGTTTAACGACGATCTGGGAGAACCAATGTCGAAAATTTAAGTAATTAAGTCTTCATTTTTCTCAAAGAACATGTTTGTCTCAGAAATATATTAATATATTTATTCAACTATATTTTATTTAAGTGAGGCACATAAAATTCGTCTGATATTTGCTATGCTAAAGGTTACTTTTTTCTAATTTCCTTGCTTTTTAGGTGCTTTCATTCTTAAGAGAGTTTACCGATTCCGGTGTTTGTTGGAACCCAGTCAGCCTTGCCACCTACGTTTGAGGTTTCTAAATTATGTACTGTTCAATCACAATGCTCCAATTCTATATTTTAAATTTGGATAAGATGCTGTGGAAGTCAAAGGATACCAGATCATCTTAAAGTATTCACAATAAGTTCTTCCCGTCTGATGACAGAAGTCAACGGAAGGTTGCCCTGATTTAACCGTTTCTTTATGGGCCAGAATAAGACCTCCGTTCGAGCGCGCGTGAGTTGCCTAACGAAGTATTATTCGCGTGGGCCTCACATGTACTCATCAACATGAGTAAGTGTTGGTCATGTGATTAGTTGTTACATGGGCTGAGTCTGGGGGGAGGCATATTTACAAGGGATGGGAGGTCAAGGGCGACAAGCCACGCCGACCAACGCGTCGGTCAGTGGAGTCTGGTCGTGGGCGCTGGCGCAGCTGTCGCGGTGTGATTCCATAAATAGCGATCAGAAAGTGAACTTTTGTGGCCTATTTCAGTAAAATATAACCAGATTTATGGATTACCTGAACGTCAATAAAATGGTATTCTTCTGGGGAAACGTCCATCAAATCCCAGCGTCCTGATTTTCGCACCGTACCCTGGTATATCATTTTGGACTATTTCCGTATTACAGCCTCATTTAAGTAGTAGCTCCCAACCAAAACCACAGTCTAGAATATCAGCCAATTCCTCGTGATTTTCACCACCTGATATGCGTTGTACCATCTCAATCACACTGCCCAAAATTTTAGAAAATAGATGGACCTCCATGCAGGCTAAGAGAGCGAAATACAGGGCGTGACCTATCTCATGAAATGTTGGCTGAAATTCTGAAATGCGTTTTCGACTAGGAAGGATTACTTGGTCGCGGTTGTGATACTGATTATCTTAAGGCATACTCTTATAACATTTTGGACTCAACAGGATGTCGGCTTTTAAATACATTGCTTTTCAATCTCCTGTAGAAAGCGTGCTCGGTAAAAAATGACTACTTAAGTAGCATGCATTTTTCCCATTGATTTTCGATGGCCTTGCAAATTCAACTATATTTTACAGAAACCACAAACGAAAATATGCTTTCTTTTAATCAATCAATAGAGAATCACGTCTTCTTTATATTTGATACTTAAGGAAGGAGTATAATGCGGTTTTAAAAAAGTTTCTAATTATGAGACTTTTTAAGGCCTCGATATGTCCATTCACATAGCATCATACCT
Source organism: Spirometra erinaceieuropaei (assembly GCA_902702965.1). Lineage (NCBI taxonomy): Eukaryota > Metazoa > Platyhelminthes > Cestoda > Diphyllobothriidea > Diphyllobothriidae > Spirometra > Spirometra erinaceieuropaei. The sequence continues at coordinate 81,412 of CACRXP010001206.1, read as the reverse complement.
AACCGTTTACCACTGCTCCTCATGAAATGTACAACATGGTCCGTATCAATTGCAAAATTTTATGGACCCCGTATGATACAGTACCTGTGCTAACTCATGAAATGTCACGAATTAACACAGGTTAACGCCTTTAACGCAAAATCGGTAAACACTACGGCTCTCAAAGTCTGATAGCGGAAAATAAACGATGTGCCAAAGAAATAAAGCAAAGTTTGGTT
>CACRXP010001206.1:60136-81142 GCA_902702965.1 Spirometra erinaceieuropaei | reverse complement strand
TAAAATAGAATTTTTAGATAAAGAATCGCACGTTATTTCCTGAACACAATAAGAAATAATTTATCTGCATTTCCCTGATTTTGTTGATATTGAAATTTAATTTTTTCTTTTTGTTCGAAAGTTTATCAAAAAATTTCGTCCGTTTATTAATCTTCTTAAACAGATTAATAAGGTTACACAAAGAATTTCCATCCGAAAGCTTTAATAGCGTAGGAAACTGCTTGAATATCAGGAATCCTCCGATTTCGCCTTAATCCGGCCCGTTTTCTATTTAATATACAGATCCATATCAAACTTTCCTTCAGAAAACGGTCTTTTCGTCCTTATTTCAACCAAATAAACACAAATAACGACACCAAAAATACACTACATTGTCCACTATAATTTTGACCTCGGCATTTCATGAGTTAGCACAGGTACTGTATCTCTTTAATGACATAGAAAAATATGGGATTTTCTTTACGCGGAACGCATGCACCTTGTAGAGTGTAATCACTAAGCTCTAATGCAACGAATGATCAGGCTCAAATTTATTCGGCAATTAGAAAACTTTTTAACAACCTAATTATACTCCTTCTTTAAGTATAAAATATAAAGAAGACGTGATTTTCTATTGACTGACTAAAAGAAAGCATATTTTTTCTGTGGTTTCTATAAAATATATTTGAATTTCCAAGACCATCGAAAATCAATGGGAAAAATGCATGCTACTTAAGTAGTCATTTTTACCGAGCACGCTTTCTACAGGAGATCGAGAAGAAGTGCTTTTTAAAGTCGACATCCTGCCGAGTCTAAAATGTTATAAGAGTATGCTTTATGATAATCAGTATCACAACCGCGACCAAGTAATCCTTCCTAATCGAAAACGCATTTCAGAATTTTAGCCAACATTTCATGAGATAGGTCACGCACTGTATTTCGAAAAAGTAAAGCGATTTACTAAGAGGAATTTCACAATGCATAATCCTCCTTGTTCCCGTCAGAAGAGATAGTCTACTCCTACAACCAAGCGTCATTGGAGGGGCAAACGTCAAGGCTTTTTTCAAGTTTGAACTTCTCTTCATTTACATTAAAAGCCCAGAACGTCATCAGACACCTGAAGCAATTCGCTCAAGTCAGTATCACCTGATGCCTAACCTTCCTTATCCCGTAAATCAAAACACCCTACAGCTCGAAAGGGCTATTTTACACTGCCACATTGTTAAAAAAAGGCCAGTTGCCCAACAAAGCGAACGTGATCCTACTCTGGGAGTCTTCAACACACGTCTGTGCCAATGCCGCCTCCTGTTTTTCCTCTTGATTTTCGCTGTGAATAATTTAAAACGGCGTGGGGATCAGCCAAAAATAGTCCTTCATCCGCCGATCGATGTGCCATGAATTTCCGCGCAAACGGAATAATCCAACGCAAGTCGTGGGTGGGAACGTACGCGGGCAGCCTACAACAGTTCTAAAAATATGATAATCTGCAGCGTACTGCCTTTCTGCATTTTGCACGCAAGGTTTTCCTGTGAAAAACATTACCAAGTCATCAAAACAGCCTTTGCAATTGTCTGTAAACTTAAAAATGACTTGATTTTTCCCGAAGGGAACATGCATCCACAAACCAGAATATCATATATCCGGACTATTTGTGGAAAAGGGCATTATTCCGTTAATTGTGAGCATATTTTTTCGACTACTCATCACCTGCATAAACGGCCAATTTGAAAATTCGCATCTAAAATTGGTTCATGCCTGAGTGGGAGTCAGCGAATATCACGGCATATCGTTGAGGCTTGACGATTTCCTTAACTTCGGGGACTGGATGGACAACTAGTCAAAACGCGCATTCCAATCCATTACTCGAACAGGCAGTAAAGGCAAGTAAAGGCGATGTTTGCATTATTAGTTTCAACTCCTATATTTCCTTATTTTCAGCCAGGTTACATACCTAGCTATGCCGCTTTTTAATTTCCTCAGAAATTATCTACGAACTTGGAGTAGATCAGTTTATTCAAGGTCTATAGGCTCAGACCGAGAAATTGATGCATGAATATTTAGGCCTAAGTCCATCAGCCACGGCGGGTAACCGTGTAATATTCATTAACTGCCGACAGCCAGCTATTGGTATACCTTAGGGCAAGGTATTGGATAAGGTGTGCTGTTAATATGGTATCATCTTACCCTAAAGTATACCATTAGTTGCCTGTCGGCAGTTAATGAATATTAGGCGGTTACCCGCTGTGGCTGATGGACTTAGGCCTAAATATTCATGCATCAATTTCTCGGTCTGAGCCTATAGGCCTTGAATAAACTGATCTACTCCAGCTTCGCAGATAATTTCTGGGAAATTAAAAAGCGACCATTTCTAAATTCTAAATTGGATTATTTACCAGAAAACACACGGGGAATGTTGGGGGACCCACTGACGAGCCGAAACCCTCGCAGGTGCGCCATACAGCGGCAGAATATCGGCGAAACACGCGTGTATGGGCTTTTGGCTAGTACCTTTGCTGTTAATATGGTATCACCTTACCCTACAATACCTAGCTTTGTTAGAAGATTTTTAGGTCTTTTAAGATGATCCTATTTTAGCGTCCACTGTCATCTAGGCACAAAGACCGGAAAAGCGCTGTCGGTTCTAATCAGCCTTTCTCCGGCCCCGCGAGCGTCATTGCCGACGTCATTAGTGAAGCCCTCGAGTGTATTCGACTGAGGAAATTTGTTACGCAGCTTTACCCTCAATGAAAAAATATTAATTCAAATGGTTCACCCATTTTACATTTGAGTTACCTATCCTTGCAAAAAGGCAGAACAATTTTCCTAAAAATATCAACAGACCGGATCACGTGGGAAGGCAGCTCACAAACCTTTCATCCAGCTAAAGCACGCTTTTCAGCTCCCTCTAAAATCGACCAATCATAAGCAGAGTCCCAAAAATGGCCCTGAGGTTGAAGTATAGCCCTTATCCATGTGTTATATCGCAGACGGCGGTGCAGTTGTAGGTAAATACGTGTGGCCATTGAAGGCCCTTAGACATTTTATCTGGATGATCAGCTCATATCAGTCTGTTGGAGTAACTCTTCTCTCTCGCCTTCATTTTAGTTGCTGTAAGCATGACCAGGTATGATCAAGCATTGCGTTTATTTTTCCGAGCTTTCGACCTCGCGCTGGAATCCCTCGTCAGAGATGATAGTAGGAAAGTCGTGAAAATAATAGACTGATTAATGCCTAAGGGACACTCTGGGACAGTGTATCATATGCCATGCCTAAACTGTCCTTTTAAATACATAGGTCGAACTGAACGCATTCTCGCGTAACGCGCACAGGAACATAAGTTGATTATGAGACAGCAGGACGAATTATCGCAAGTGGCTGTCCACACCTTCGAAACGAACTAGAGGTTCAATTTCACAGCCACCATAATAATTGTCTACGCCAGATGCAAGACAAGCCGGAATCGATTGAGGCCTCAGGTGAAAACTCGGCCGATCAAGGCATCGATTTGACGCCGGCATACGCAGTCCTGTGCAGCCATCATCAGACTTGCATCGCCGATCATAAATTGACTCCTAGCCCCTATAACCTGTTTATTTTGCTGCCGCTGTTACTGCTGTTATTTTTGGCCATTGACCCATGTGTCGGTTTGAAATTTAATGAAAATAAACAAATTGTTCCGGTGCTTCTACTTCTTTCTTCACTTCGACCTAAAATTCGAGCATTCGCCCCCATCCCTAATTTTTTTTACTGACCGCGTCGCAGTTTGGTTTGCCCTCATTCCCTCATTCCTTTCTTATCAGTGTGGTCCGACGATCTAAATATCGGACTAACCCATTTATCGTGATAATGTTTGCTCAGGACTAGCAGACGGAGTAAAATTACAGTAGATGTGCTAATTTATGAAATGTCAACCAAAATTTCGAACTGCGTTCTCGTTTCGAAAAGATAAATTAAGTAGTGTTGTAAAACTAATCATGATGCAGCATAAATCTATAATGCTCCAGTTACCTCAGAGTGTAGGCCTTCGAAAGAACTTATTTTCGGCTGCATGCAAGATCCATACTCTGCAAAAAATGACCACTCAAGTAGTATGCAAACTTCTCATTGATTTTCGGTGCCCTTGAAAATTCAATTATATTTCATGGAAAGCATAGGTAAAAATACTCATTCTTCTACTCATTCGGTAGAAAATCACGTCTTCTTCCAATTTCATACTCAAAAAAGAGTATAATTCGATTTTAAAAAACTTTTCTGATTGTGAGACTTTTGAATACCGTTAAATGGCCATTCATGAAACGTCATGTATCTGCATTTACGAATGTGGTTTGTAAAGTTAACAATATTGCTCAAATCCACTGCTTAATTTTATTAACCTCATATGGTCTCCTCTTAACACCGTAGAGAAATGTGTGGTTTTCCGTACACGGAAATATACAGCTTGTAGTTTTGAAACCCTAAATGCAAGTGTAACAGCAGGTCGGGTTCAAAATTATTCGGGAATTAGAAATGTTTTCTAAAACCGAATTATACTCTTCTTTTGAGCATGAAGTTGGACGAAGACGTGATTTTCTACCGAATAAGTAAAAGAATGAATATTTCAATGCATTGTTTCCAAGAAATATAATTGAAGTTTCAAGGGCATCGAAAATCAATGAGAAAATTGCATACTACTTAAGTGGTCATTTTTTGCAGAGTATGGATCTTGCATGCAGCCGAAAATAAGTTCTTTCGAAGGCCGACACCCTGAGGTAACTGGTTCGTTATAGATTTATGCTGCATCATGATGAGTTTTACAACACTACTTAATTTATCTTTTCGAAACGAGAACACATTTCAAAATTTTGATTGACATTTCATGAGTTAGCACATCTACTGTAGCCTCCTTGCAGCCAAATAAGTGCTAATGCAGCTGATAGCGAAATTGCTAAAATATGCGAAAACTCTGAAAAGTTACAAAAAACCCAGAAGCTGATCCCAGCTTCCAATCCACAAACAATCTTAAGCACAGAGACTTACTGAAAACACGGTATTCAGCTTCTTAGAAATACCATTTGATGGATTAAGATAGAAACTGCCAAACACAGAACTTCGTATCCTCTGAAAAAGTCCCATGCATAAAGTGCGTTTACGCAAACGCATAGACGGCCAAAGCAAATATACACATTGGAGTTTATACCCTGACCTCCTTGGAAAATTAAGGATGTAATTTCCAGTACAGCAGCCAACAAAACCGTCTGCTGTTCAGAGAAGTCGCCAGCATGTTTCGCAAGACTGTAAGTCATAAATTCGCCCTCTCAATCACTTGGGACGTGGTAGATCAGAGGGAGGATATGTTAGTTCCCCGAACATCCGCACTTCTAAATATGCGGCTTCATGGATTCGCGTATTTTACTTCCCTGGGACCTGGCTCTTTGAAGTTCGCGGTCTCAGTAGATGTAAATCGGATATTTTTTCGTGACCAGTAGACTTATATATCCTTTTTAGAGCTAATTTGTTAAGAATAACGATGAAACGAAAGAATTCCATAAAAACAATGTCGTTCTTACTGCATCCAATAACACTCCTTGCATTATTATCATATATTACTACTGTATTCTGAAATATGGAGTTCGTGAGCTACTTGCTTGTATACGTTTCCAACATCAGATGATCAAAATTTATGTCTGTACATAATTTACCAAACTCTACAACTAATTTTCTGTTTACTGTATCCGCTTATGCTGCCCTTATTTTTATCGTCTTTCGGTCAGATTTGGTTATTTGGCCCCAGCTGAAGCAAGCAAACCCTGGCCGTCTGTAATACGGGAGCAATGGTAATAGGGCTTTTTACAGGTGGGACAGGATAACGCATAGCCGATGAGGTCAAGTAGTTCTGTGCAAAAGAAAAGCTATTGGGGAGGCCCGGTTGTAATTTGATTGATTGAGAAATAGTTGCCCTAACTATAGCCCTAATCCTTAACCCCAACAGTCTTGTGTCCATCAGGTGGGATCACATAATCACATATTACCCGTCTTTTCTAATTCTGATATAAGGCACAAACACAAAGATCATTGGAATTGGTATTTGCTTTATAGGGACCGCCCTTGACGCTACTGTATCCAAATCAGTTGATCTATATGAGCATAAAAAAGATCGAAGGAAGACAAATTTTACATTTTTAAAAGAGAACGGACCACTACTGAAAGCAGTGTAATTTTTTTGCTGTAATACCATAAGAACATAGTTTTAACTTAAGGTCAGCAACGTTTACGACAAAACATGAGATTTTATATGCCTCCCCTAGGAACCGAACTGAGGTCTCACGGCAAGGCAATTCACTTTGTGAGTTAGACAAATAAGAATACAGTACATGATGCAGTACAGTATAATTTATTAATTTACCCTTGCCTGTGCAATTTTCAAGGGTAATACAAATTATAACATTAATTTTTAAAGGAATTTGAAATGTTTTGAGGACATATCTGGCCTTTACCTCATAAAAATACGTATTCATTGAGCTCTTTAGTTATCCATTGAAAATTCTCTAATTTCGAAATTCGCGAGGGTCTAGGAGCGTAACCACTGCGAATTGCGTGGTAACACCGTGACTTGGTCTGAGCTCCTAGTTGGGGAGGTCGCAGAAGCAAATTATTCCCTAGCGTCTTTATGACAGGCACTAACTAAGGAGCCGAGTTGCATTGGTAAACGCGAATACATCCTTTCTGGGGCTCGTAGAGATCGCTGAGCTTCAAAACCTTGAATTGGTATTGAACACTTAACTGTCTTCGGTATCCTCAGTCAGTCGTCGGACAAGTCATTTGCCGCATTTTACGTTCCTCAAAATAAGACGACTATTGAGAGCATTTCACTATACATCTTGATCTAAGAAATTTTCATATCCAAAATCCACGGTAAGGGTGATATTCACAGTCTGAGTAAACATTAAACCGCATCTCAAAAGCCGATGGTTTTCCACAACGAAGTCTGTAATAAATGAGCTCTCGGACAAATGAAAAAGGTTCTTTAATAAATTTCCCCCTTCAAGTGTGTTTTGTTGTGATATGTTATACGAAGACTCATGCATTTCATTCTTCCAAAGTATTATCAAGTAGAAAATCGTAACATTCGCCTGCCTGACTGGCACTAATACCTTCTAAAAATCGATCGAAAATGTCTTTTTAAGTGTCTATTTTAGACCTTGGGTTTGCTTACTTTGAGGTTTCTTTTTTTATAGATGCAATATTAATTGGTCTCGTAAATTTCGAAATACTAGTCGGTAAGACGCGGGAAAAGGAACTCCCTCTGGTAATACAGGCAACTTTGCGAAAAATTCCAGAAAGGCTAAAAATCCTCTTGTCCTAACTTGAACCTTAGCCCAAACCCCAACCCTATCCGCAAACTCGACTCCGATTCTAGCGTTAACCCTAATCCTAAACTTAACTCTAACCCCAATCTCCCTGAAAATTAGCGCAAGGCGCCCGAAATAAGGAGGGATGCTATTCCTACGTCTTGCCTACTCCGTAAAAAATAAACCCTGTATCCGGTTCCTTTCTGAATAACGTATTGGTTGAACATAAAGCGCACATGCATGTCATTCCTCGTAGGCAGATAATAATCTCATGAATACACTACTTGCGATCACTTCCATAATATTTGTAGCTGCTTTGAAATAGCAATTTTGGCAAAATAAACCCTTCCTGTGGGTGCCATTTTTGTGTTTAGAGTGCGCGATTGCACCGATTTAAAAATGTGCATTTCTGAGACGGCAAGCTTTCCCACATTCGTGAAAATGACTTGAAGGGTTCCACTCAGCGCTAAGATTTCAGAATTACGTTTTCCAGCCAATCAAAAGTTGCATTGACGGTTCATTTTACCAGTGACAGGTACTCGGATAGTCTTTTTCCCGATATCTTCGGAAATCTTTGCGCCTTCTATCATTTGGAAAAAGACATGCCTACTGGACCCAGTCACGGATGCCGCACATAAATGTTCAGCATTTCTGATAGGTTATCCGTGTCGACTGGTAACTCAGCGTATCCTTCTTTCCCGAAAAGATTTATATCAGTCCGGTGAAAGAGCCTTTTTAGGATTTCCGGTATCAGCAATCAGTGTGCGAAAAATTTTCGGAACCTAAATAGAATCCAACGGACGTGAAGCTCCAAAACACCTTGCTGCCGTTTCGTCTTCCACTTGAGGTCTGCCAACACATATGTCAAACTGTCCAAAAAGCTCCGTTAGGTAGCGCGTGATGCCCGCGTGTCAGCTTATGCCACCACGGAGATTGAAAGCATACCGATAATTACGAGGGCTATCTTCACTTCAGCCTGCCTCCAACCGCACGCTAGACGGCTCACGGTCGTAAGGGGTAAACGACCTGTGAACAGGCGAATGCACACACGCCGACTACACATGCAGACATGCCTGATTGGCCAGGTAGTCAGACGTCTCATGCCATTGGACAATAGAAGTGGCCAATCAGAGGCAAACACGACGCATGCCAGCCGACCCAGGTGGAGCATCACTACCAGCACTGCCGGCGCTAACTACGCGCCGGTATTTTTAGACTACGGCAAAGTGTGCCTCAGACTGGCTGCAACGGGAGAAGCTTCGACTTGTCTCGCAAGTCTGCCTACGTTTTTATGTCCTTGCATGCATTCACGCACTCGCTCACTGACCGACTGCAGCTAGGCCCTCGAGTAACGAGGTATATTGTATGTGCGCGCTAAACTTGGACGGAAAAATGCTCTGCGCGTCCCGTCTTGCCAGCGCACTTCGACTGCCTCGTTGCCTCGTTCACTAACCGGGTGGCTCCATCGCAAATGGAGTATGCGGTGACATATGTGCACGCATAAACCAAAGGACGGCGTTTTTTGAGGCCTCTTAAGCTCGATTAAAGGCTTTAGTACGGGCGGTATTTAAACTGACGGTGAAGAGTAATCAGGAGCGATACTGACGCAGTTCAGCAGCACAAGTAGGTGGCCATACTGGTCTGACCTAACTACAAGACAGAATACCGGCTTTCTGCTTTGCGTTGGAGTTCCGGTAAAGAGCCCTCTTGGGAATAAACGTCCTTGTCTCTCAGTTCTGGTAGAACAGAATTGTATTATGGGAGAACTAGAGTTCTCCGCAAAGCATTGCCTTTGTCAACATGATAATAAGTTGATGCATTCTGTAGAGAACATCTGGAAGGGACATCATATTCTTCTGCTTATGCTTAACCTCGGATGGTTGGTCGCGTCGACACTGTCGACGCCGAAGATCAACTGGCCGTTCGATTCACACGAGATAGGAATAGCAGCATGACTGGTTTAACAAAATGGCCATACGTTACGGGAACGCATGTTTTGGTAAGATGTGGTTTTGTAGCCCCACTTGATGAATATAATACTGCCTATATCATGCGCCGCTGTGCAGCTGCTGGTTGGGCTCAAGAGAGAGTCCATAGGGCACAACGGAACGAGTGAGTTCCGTAAGAAAGACCGGTGAGCGCCTCCTATTATTGGATACAATACGGTCGGAGTTGGGGTTAGGGCAACTATTTCTCAACTAATCAAATTAAAACCGCACATTCCCAATGGTTTTTCTTTTGCATACAAATGTCTGAGCTCATTGCCTGTGCGTTCCCCGTCCCCACCTGTACAAACCCCAATTACCACCGGTCTCTATTGCAGGTGACTGGGGCTTGCTTACTTCCGATGGGGCTACATATCCACATCTGACCCATGTTTTTGTTTGAGCCGCCCAGTTAGAGTGACTCCCCTCGCCCTTCCAAAGTGTGTTTGCGTTGTTCATGGATGGCATATCCGATCGCTTCTCAACTCTCTGAGCTCAAATGATGGTAGATAATGCACCAGACCGTCTAGAACAGAAGACACGACCTTTTCCGGTGAAACACTAAAGCGAAACAATCGTGTCGGACTAAAACTCCCTTAAATAAGTTAGGTAGGTATTCTTTGTACGCCACAGATGCTTGGGGTCCTTCAACCGATATTTACCCTATCATTCGTCGATTCTTCATTGTCGCACACCAAAACTGCCAATGGGTACTGGAAGGGAAGAAAGTGGCGGCTCTGTTCGAACTGGAAAAATTGTTAGGTGTACGCGATCTGTCTAGCCAAGTAATCCAGACTCCTTTGCGAACTGCACTTTTAGCGATACGTCTACGAATTCAGACAGATTTGAACGAATCCTTAATCGGATGGGGGAATCGCTAAACTGCACTGAGAATTGACACTAACTACGAAAACGTCTGTCTGTGCCCGTCTCCATGCCAAAAGTCCCATCCCTCGTTAAGCAGCAATGGTCGGTATCGCCCTAAGGTTTGTCAAAATATATGTAAGTAGCTGGCTGGGGGAAGTCTGAAAACGTCAGAATCGGGCAGCAGAATTGAACGTCTTGATTCTCTCTCCATTTTAGTCATTCTCACATTTTTCTTCGTCCTCCGTCTTTGTTATTAACTCAACTTACGATGTAGCATTACTCGGCTTCTTTGTAGTGACAATAATAACAGAACAAACATGTTTCGCTGTTGATCGCCGTCATTCCCGCAGACGGTTCATCAGTATGTCACTTCATTGATTAGCCCCCCAAACGGGCCACGTGTTAAATGCGCAGGACCAACACGGGGGCAACATCAGATTCTGGTAGACGTTATCTGTGCACATTAACAAATATGAACATTTACGGGGTGCGCTGGCAGACCCTGTTGTCGACAGTCGTCGCACAACTGGGACCACTGCCACCACCCCATTGTTTTGTGGTCAAAATCCTGGTCATCTTCTGTGTGGACCAGGGGTGCGGAGTGGAGCGCCAAGGTGAGGATCCGTCCAAGCCATCCACCTGCGGCCTCCCTCGTCTCCGGTCCTCTTGACTCTGTCTTGACACCAAACTCAGGCGGGAGAGCATGAGAGAATGTAGGTAGACGCAGCGCAAGTCTACTGGCACTATAAACCCCTGATCAAGTCACCGTCCCTGCTTCCACCGCTGCCGCTGTGGGGCCCACAGTGGACATCGTCAGATGCGACGGTCGAACTGTCATTGACAGGCAAACGCTCATGGCCTGATTCACCATCCATGCTTTAGCACCATTCCAACATAATAAACGATTTAAATGTTGGGCATGTATGTGTGTGTGAAAGCGTTCTATGTCAGCATCAGCAAACCATGGCCCTCGCAACCTGGAATGCGCTGGCAGTTCCCTGACACCCGGTTCCCTGCCGGTAGATGAGCTTACGCTTCCGCTGGGTATACAAGTGGTGGGTATGGCTGCCCAGTCATTATCGTCCTTCTGACCCCTGTTGGGCTGTTGCTGTTGTTGCGGTTGCTGCTGGGCAACTATGTGCTGTGGACCAGCGCCCCGCACCGCCTCCTGTCTTCTTGACTCTGTCTTGGCACCGGCTCCAGGTGGGGTGTTGCAAAGAGAGAGTGCGGCAGATACTGCGCAAGTCTGCTAGTCACCGTGTCTTCTCCACCTTATTGTGGGGCACGCGGTGGACATCGTCGGCAAAGACGGTCGAACTGTCGTGTGTGTTCTATAGGACAGACCAACATCTGGCAGGCCACTACCACATGGGAAAGAGAGAGGGAGATCGACCTGGTGATATAGAATCTTATACATATTCAGTGCCTTACCCTCTGCAATAAAACCACGATCCCGAAAGTTACGACGGAAAGACTCCCAACTTGGACGAAGGTCGGACTGTAATGGGTTCCTCTAGTTAGTGTCTCCATGGCACATCTCCTTTCCGCAAGATCCGATTCCGTCGACTTCATGCTGAATCAGCTGCTGCTTCAAAGCCCACACCCAGCTAGATTGACGGAGACTTGTCGCCACCATGAAATAAGCAAAGAGAAGAAAATTATACCAGCCCCTATCCGGCGCCCAACTTCCTCACTACTAACAGCTTTGGTTGCCTTGAACCTGTCCCGATCCTCCAACGATTCCGACTTGGAAGACCGTAGACTGACAAAACAGCTCGGTTCTGCCTACAAATGAATGCTAGGCTGCAAAGACTCCTTTTTAATGTACCCTTTGTGGCATTCTAGTTCATGTGGAATGCGAGAAACCTCTTATTGGCTCCTGATACTGTGTGGAGTTAGCAGATACAGTAGGTGGGCTGACTCATGAACTGTTAACCGAACTTTCGAAATGCGTTCTCTTTTCGAAAAAATTAAATGAGTACGGTTTTAAAACTAATCATCTTGCAGCATAATTCTATAGTTATCCAATTACCTCAGGGTGCCTTCTTTCGAACGAACTTATTTTCGACTACATGCAGGAACTACACTCTGCAGAAAATGACTACTTAAGCAGCATGCAATTTTCTCATTTATTTTCGATGCCCTTGAAAATTCAATTATATTTCATGGAAAACATGCATAAAAAACATTCATTCTTTTATTTATTCGGTAGAAAATAACGTCTTCTTTCAATTTCATACTCGAAAGAAGGGTATAATTCGGCTTGTAAAGTGAACAATATTTCTTAAATCCACAGTTTAATTTTATGAACCCCATATGGTCTCCCTTTAATACCGTAGAGAAATGTATGGTTTTCCGTACATGGAAAATATGCGACTTGTACTTTGGAAACCCTGAATGCAAGTGTGACGGCAGGTCGGGTTCAAAATTGTTCGGGAATTAGAAACGTTTTTTAAAACCGAATTATACTCTTCCTTCGAGTATAAAAGCGAACGAAGACGTAAGGTTCTACCGAATGAGTGAAAGAATGAATATTTTTATGCATGTTTTCCATGAAATATGATCGAATTTTCAGGGACATCGAAAATCAATGAGAAGATTGCGTGCTACTTAAGTAGTAATTTTTTGCAGGGTTTGGTTTTTGCATGCCGCCGAAAAGAGGTTTTTTTGAAAGCCGGCATTCTGAGGTAACTGAAATATTATAGAAGTATGTTGCACGATGATTGGTTTTACAACCCTACTTAATTAATCTTTTCGAAACGGGAACGCATTCCGAAATTTCGGTCGACATTTCCTGAGTTAGCCCACCTACTGTAGTTCATGCGTGGCCGGCACTGACTGGCTGTTTAGCCCTGTCAGCCGCAGTGTCCACGTCCGCCTTCAGTCATTTTAATTCTTCTTCGTCACTGGAACGAGTTGTGTGTGTGTGACTGGAGAGAGAGTGAGGTGGTTAGTGCGTAGGTCAGCTTCACTGTAAACAAATTCGCACGCAGATCACGCCTGTGCACATGCAGTGGGTCCGTCGTGGGCCTTGCCGCCTGCCACGGTGTAAGTGACATGCAGACTAACCAGTAATAGTCGTTCCAGATACTCGCCGGAAAACGACAGCCCTGTCTGTGACTGTTCGAGGGAGAATCCGGTAAACTTCTTGGTCCAACAATCCCACCTTATTCTTCTCGCACCGTTTTTTCTTGATTTTTCCACTCGAATAGGTGCTATTTCAATGACAATACTGGTGGCTGGTAAGAAAGGTCTATAAAATTCCCAGCTGTAGTAGGAGCATTCTGACAACTAACATAAATGAAAGTTCGAAAATACAGAGTAAGAGGTGAGTGCTTCGTCGCAGAAGCCGGCCTCAAATTATACCTCCTTTTAGCACTTTCTGGAAGTTAATACCCACTCTGGCAGGTTATCATTCTACCAGAAGTCAATGAAGGAGTGTTAAAAAAGTCCATCGACTCGAGGCATGGTCAGTTTAATCTTTTCTTCTGCAAACCTATGATCGGAATAGCGCTGAGCATGTAACAATCATACCTTCAGACTAAATTCTAGCAATTCTATTATACAGAAGGTGATTTAGTCAACATTTCAAGTCCGGAACTGACTACAGTCCCTATCATTCGCCGATTTCCCACCGCCACCAAACAAAACTGTGAGGGATTGGCTCATGACCATTCGGCTAACCTTACTATCTCCCCACGTCAGCCTGAAAATGAGGGCGTTCATTTGAGGCCAAACTTCCTTTTCTTTGGATTCGACTACGTCAGAGCCATTGCCCGGCTCGGGATCTCCTTGGAACCTCAGATATTTCGTGTGGAACCTAAGGCAATTACCCCCGCACTCCCTCGCCTGCGTGAATTACCACAAAATAAATGATCCTCATTCATGTGTACTGAGGGTCGCGAGGTGGTCACTTTTTTGGTCTACCTCAGATCTCCCGTACTGCCGAGAGAATACTACCACGCACAATTTCCAGATAGTGTGTTTTTACCGTCCACGGGGTAGCTCATGTTCCCTCAAAACGAGATTCAGCAGAAGATCGCCGAAACTGGTCACACGGCGATGAAAAATCAATGGTCAGGAGTTCTCGAGTGGAAAGTTATTGGCTCATTACCATCGTCCTCCTTTCCAGAAGACTATGGCAGGCGAGTCTGCTATAGCATAATCGACAGAGTGTTTGACGCGAAATCAGGTAGGCAGTTCGTTCCCAGCCGACGACACCAATTTCCCGACGCTAAAAGTCCTCTATTTTCCACAGGTCGTTCCATCAACTGATCCGATAGTTAATCCCAGGTTTATTTTATAAAAATGTGCGTATAACTGCGTCCACAAACGTAAATGCAACTAACTGTATATTTCATGATAGCGTAGAGCCACGAAAGCCGCAAGTAGTCCGACGTGACGGCTTGGTGAGCAGCAGACCCACACACCCGAGCTCTGTGTGTCCGTGCTGCTGCATAATACTCAGAGTTGTCCAGAACCCCGGTTGCACCAGAGTCCGTTTCATTTCAGCCTGAAAGTTTGGGGTTGCCGTTCGTAAATCAGTCCTGGATCCAATGATGCCAGTCGGATGTCAGCCGGTTTCTTCAACGTAAATTACTCTTCTTTACGATTATTTTGCAGTCGACAGACGATGGGTCTCATTACTTTGTTAGAAATTGACTTCTGCGGGCGCATTCCTGTGCAATTGCGGGCTCCTAGTCGATGTCTGCCACCATTGCAAGACCACTCCTGTTTTTCCGTCACCACCCTTTTGGCAGCTGCACGCGCCCATCCCCTCCTGCTGTCCCCACCGGTGGCTCGTCTCGTGCAGGTGCTGATGTTATTTTCCCCTCTGGCCGATCAGCGCAGTGGTCTTCAGACCCACATCAGTCACTCACTCCCTCCTGCTACCAAACGCTTGTGCACTCATACCCAGCAAAGGTTTCCTTCCTAATTCCGTTTTCCTTGGGAAGCGCGATATTGCGCTCTGTCGGCCACGCAGCCTTTAGATGCATCAAATAGTGGTGAAGTATTGAGTCAGGCTTGTAAGAGGTTTGCGCTCTGAATGGCACGAGGCATTCGAATTACTGCAGTCTCCAAGACGGGCTCGCGTCAAACCCTACCCTAACCGCTGGCGCCCCGGGTTCGGGTTATGGCTGTGAGTCGCCATTGTTGACGTCATTTTAGCAAGTGGCGAGTGGTTTTACCAATCTGCAATTTAAAGAGATAATCGAAATCTTCTCATTTCAACAAACCTTTCTGATTCTGTTAACGGTATCTCAAATGGCGAACTGACTGGTCAGTTTAACTGAAAGAGTTCGAAGAAACAGAAGAGCATGCAGAACACCTGCTGTTAGACAGAAACATACTGTCGACCCCAAACCAGCTTGACGGTCCTCGCCTTCAGCCACGCCTGCCAGCCGTTGGAACTAATCTGTATCCTCGACCCTTGATATGAGTTTGTTTTACCATAAACGACTGGTTGGTTAGAAATACAAGACGAGTCTCTTTCAAAGACTGGCAGTTGTATCCGATATGGTCCGACATCCACGGAAAATAATAGCAGACTTTATTGAGGTAAACATTTTTCGGTTTGGCAGCTCCCCAGTTTGCATTGCTGTAAATTTCCATTTGTGTCACGTGTCTCATGCACAACCTAATCAAAAGACTCATAAGCACTAGTTGAATAGGTTAGATGTACTGACTGTTCTATCAGCTGACCAATCACCACTGACTTGAGAGATGTCGTCATTGTGGCGGAAATTTCCATATGCCAGAAGCCCTTCTGTTAGCAAATGCTCCCTACTACGTTAGAGAGGAGGTTTTGTGAACAAAACAGAACAGACTGAAGGCTAGACTGCGGTCGTCGAAATAATTAGGACTGTGGTCGAAACAAGACGGTGAGACTGTCATGTGTGCGAAAGCCCAATTTTATCGACTCTGGTCTTTTGTGAAATTATGGGAAATGTATTCTGTATCATGAGAGGAGGTGCTTGAGGCTAACGGGGGCGTTTTTTCAACTCTGCACACGCAGAGAAAAAAATGAAGGGTATGTTTACTTTGTCGATTTCAACGTTCTGTCGACTTTCGATCGGGAATATATAATGGTAGCGGGCGCTCACCGATCGTTCTTACGGAACTCACTCGTTCCGTTGTGCCTTACGGGTTCTCTCTCGAGCTCAACCAGCGGCCGCACAGCGGCACATGATATAGGCAGAATGGCATTACCGACAAAGACGAGGGAGACCGGAATGGCCATTTCTGACTTATTAACCGTCGTCAGCCAGTCATACCCGACCCCGATATGTCGAACACCCGGGGCTCGGACTCGCGACCTGTTAGTTAGAAGTCCACGCCTCTAACAGGTCGCGAGTTCGAGCCTCGGGTGTTCCACACTTCGGGGTTGGCTGACAACAACTAGTAAGCCAGAGATGGCCATTCCAGTCTCTCTTGTCCTTGTCAGTAATGCTATTCTGCCTACTGAAGGGTATGTCTACTTTGTAGGTCTCAGCGTTCAGTAACACCTTGAAGCCGTGGCTGAATCTTCAACCAGAAACCCTGGAAATGGAATCAGGCACATATTCAACTTCGCGGTCACGAAGATAATCGCCTACGCCTGAAGCAAGACAAGCCGCGGATTGATTGAAGCCAGGTTCTCAGAGAACTCAGTTAATCGATGTATCGATCTGGTGGTGGCATACAGAGCCCTTCGCAGTCATCCCCATTCTGGCGTCACTTATGTTTAGTTGGCTCGCGTCCCTATAATTGTTGGCGGTTCTGTTACCGATTTTATTTCTGACGATGGACTCTCGTACGTGTTCAAAAGCGCAGACGAATAAAAAAAATGATTCCTGCGATTAAACAGTCTTCTTCTTCCCTATGTGGAATGTGAAAATTCAACCGCGCATTCGCAATATCTTTTTGCATACAACTACTCGACCTCGTCGCCTGTGTGTTCCCCGGCCCCACCTGTAAATCCCTTATTATAACTGGCTCCGTGTTACAGGTGGCTGGGGTTTGTTCACCTCAGGTGCGCCTACATAGCCACATCTGACCATCCGGATAAACACAACTTCTGCGAATGACTGAGTGGAGCATGTGTGACAGATCGAAAGTTACAAATGTTCCCAAAGAAATACTTAAGTTTAGAGGGCTGAAAAGAATGATTCAAGAGAGGATAGTGGCTTTACGGGTCTGTGGGTAGAAAACTAAATGATGTTTTGGAAGATTTTGAATAATTCATATTGACCCAACTGTGAAACACTCGGCGCCTTGGTGGGATTCGAACCCACGCAGTAAGGGGAAGGCTTTAATACAGCCAACCCTATAACCGCTTGAGCTACGAGGCTCCGCCGGACGTTGTTAGAGCGTTGGCTGTACTTAAACCTTCCCCTTACTTCGTGGGTTCGAATCCCACCGAGGCACCGAGTTTTTACAGTTGGGTCAATATGAATTATTCAAAATCTGCCAAAATATCTATGAATTACGTGAGCCTAGTAGTCATCTGGTGAATTCTAGGTGAATTACTTAGGAAATCCTGCGTGGGCAGTCAAATTACTGTATCAGATTTGGTGGATTCCAGACGTAGCAGTAGGTTGGGCGAGTTTCTTGATCCAAATGTGATTAAACTCGCGTTGTCCGGCGGGGCCTCGTAGCTCACATGGTTAGGGCGTTGGCTGCACTAAAGCCGTCTCCTTACTGCGTGGGTTCGAATCCCACCGAGGCGCCGAGTTTTTCACAGTTGTGTCAATAAGAAAACTAAATAAGTTAAATGCAGTGACGAATAGCCTCATTCTCACCATGCAACCAAACCCCTCCTTTAAAGTCTACCTGCCAGTCAGGTATTTTACTGAACTGCACACGCGTTTAGCGAAGTAAGAGACGACTTATAATGCGATCCCACGCGAAGAACAAGTCGAGATAAGCCAGACAAACTGCCACGCTGGAACGGACTTAGCTGTTAACGCCGCCAAGCGAAGAACAAAGGCAATGCGTGCAAAGTCAGTTAAAGGTGCCGAGCCTCACACCAGTTGGAGTGTACCGCGCAACAGTTAATAAACACCATCTTAAAAAAATATGAATAAATACGAGTTTACGAAATGACTAATAAATGGAATAGCTATAAAATGTCGCGCATAAAATATGACAAAGGGCCACCACATGCGCGCGCGCGCGTCTTGACTGTCCCGAGCACACAGGCACCATATTGTAAGGAGTCACAGGCGGTCGACCACATCTGAGGTCACAGGAGGCGCAGAAGCAACCGAAGCTGACCGAAATGGTAATCTGCCTGTCGGGAATGAACAATCGGCGCGCATATTACCATACAGGAGGAGCTTGTAGAAGTGCGCGCGGCAGCCTTCTCTACTGGGTATTTGTTTCGCACCATTTGAATGCTTAATTTTAGAGCAGATCTAAGGTAAAGGTCTGTGAGACCTAACCGAGGACCCACTAGTAACCATCACAAACGACACCGTGAGAGTGAGCGAGAGAGAGCACGGCGGGATGGTAGTTGGTAGCCCTGCCAGTTAGCGATCCTTTCCTGCACTTCCAGTTTAAGGCACTACGATTTCAGTAGCTGTGATTATGTTCTAATTATGTCTGGGAGTGCACGCGCAGAAGCCCTGTCAGGGTGACTTTCTTGTTCACTTTAACCGCCCCGAGAACGAGGCGCTGCAAATATGCCTATATAGATTCGTCGTATTGCACCCCCCACACGTAAATCTTTAGTAAAAGGCGAAAGATTTATCCTAGGCGGATTACGATTCATCATGCTTCTCATTACCATCCTAGGCGGATTGGCGCGGGTCCCTGTTTTGTCGGTTTGCATGCGTCCTTGGGTCTTTTTACTCCAGACCTCCTGCAGAGTCCGGCGTGATCGTGTACGAAAAGGACAACCGTCGCGCAGATAGGGTGTCTACCGATACTCCACCCACGTATAGCACACAGCTACTGCCACAATTTTAATCCTAAATGTGGCCATAGTGGCAATAAACTATTATTTCCAGATTTTCTCTTCCGCCCAAACATATTCTTGGCATTAGAGTCTTACCCCGCTTGCGTTATGCCGTCCTGCGTGCCGCTGCTTGATTCTCGTGTTCTTATGTCCATTCTGTTGGTTTGAGTACTATCGCACATACTGCGGAATGACCTACAGACACACTGCCTTCTTCCCATTGGTTGTTCACATTCAATTGCTATTCTTTCCCATCTGGGGTAAGGCTGCATTTATTCCGTATACCGTTATAATTAACCATGCTCATTTCCATACCCATCTTGCACTTTTCACCTTATTTAAATTAGGCTTTCACTTTAGCAGAAGCGTCATTTCCAGGCGTACACTACAAGCGCCATTTACGCCTCCACTCATTTGCCCCACCCATATAGCCCCTTTTACCACCGGTCCCGTAAGACAGGTAGCTGGGAGTTTCCGGCACCGGGAGGGCTACCAACTACCATCTAACCGAGAGCACTTTAGTGAACACCGAATTTGCATCTGGTATAGTATCTGCCAGCACCCCAGTGTTTCGAAGGCTTTTTTAGCGGCGCGCAATGTTTGGCAGACGGGATCTGGACACGATCTCTGTGGACATTATTAAGTCTTCGCAAGGTATTGAGTGAGTGACCGATCTCATGAAACGTTAGCCACAATTCTCAAAGGCGTTTTCGATTAGGACGAATTACTTAGGTGGAGTTGTAATACTGACTATCCCGCGGCATTATCCTATAGTATTTCGGACTCGGCAGGATGTGGGCTTTTGAATGCACTCCTTTCAATCTCCTGTAGAAACCATACTTGGCAAAAAGTGACTACATAAATAGCATGCATTTTTCACACTGATTTTCGATGGTATTATAAATTCAAGTAAATTTTACAAAAAAACGCGAACAAAAATACGTTTTCTTTCATTCGTTTAATAGTGAATCAGGTCAACTTTATATTTTGTACTCGAAGAAGGAGTACAACTTGTTTTCAAGAAGGTTTCTAGTTTTGAGATTTTTTAAGACCGTGTAGTGTCCATTCAGACAGCATCCTACCTGCCCGTGTATCCCTGCTCCTCATGAAATTTACAACGTAGTCTGCATCCATTGCAAAATTATAAAGACTTAACATGACATCTTTTCAAAGTCGCAGAAGAATATTTGATTTTCCTTACGTGGAACGCATGCACCTTGTAGACCGAAAACATTAGACGCTAATGCAACGGCTGATCAGGCTCCAAATTATTCGGGAATTAGAAAACGTTTTTAAAACTAAATTAAACTCTTTACTTGAGTATAAAATTTGTAAGATGATGTAATTTTCTATCAAACGAGTGGAAGGAAGTGTATTTCTTTCATGTTTTTCGTAAAATATATTTGAATTTATAAGACCATTGAAAATCAGTGTGAAAAATGCATGGTACTTATGTGGTCATATTTTACCGAGTATGGTTTCTAAAGGAGATTGAAAGGAGGTGCATTCAAAAGCCAACATCCTGCCAAATCCGAAATACTCTAAGATAATGCGGCGGGATAATCAATTTTACAACCCCACCTAAGTAATTCTTCCTCATCAAAAACGCCTTTCAGAATTTTGGCCAACATTTCATGAGATCGGTCACTCACTGTATCTCAGTTTCTTCATCACAAAATCTTTAAAAACGATAAATTTGTTCCTCTTACGAGTCTTGTGGTAAGAGGCAACTGAAATGTTTGAAAGCGGATGAATCGTTCAATCTAGGAAGGACTTATTGTCTAGAAAACTTTTAAAAATGGAGACGAATACATGCAACTGGACCCTGGACAAAGTCCAAAATAAACAAATGAAAAACGACTAGGAAGAATGGTAGGATGACGCAGTCCAATTCCTTTCTCCTGGAACA